>BPTQ01000005.1:74536411-74625253 GCA_019973895.1 Chrysanthemum seticuspe
ATTACATGGTAAGGAGAATGGCTGGGGTATTCAAAGCTTCCAACATGGTACTCCCATATGGTATGCTCCTAACACGACTTTGTAAGTACGTTAGTGCATTGCAACCATCCCCTATCAACGATGACCATTACCTTTCCGATCACGTCATGGTACCCCTTACCAAACAACCATCTAAACGGTTCATGGTCAATGGAGAGAAACCTGAAGCCCTCTCGGACTCCTCGGCCGGAGAAGAAGAAGAAGAAGAAGATAAGGAGGACATCGACCCCGTATCCAACATTAAATTGGACATTCTTGAATACCACGAACAACTTCCAACCATTCCAAACGAGACCGCGGAATACAAACAAATAAGAGGCATGATTCAAAACCTCGCTTACAATCTCACTAAGCCGTCAAAAAGAAAGAGGAAGAATTGACGAAAGAGACAATAGGAATGTGTTTATTTTTATTTATCTTATGTTTGAATGATTTCTTTTTAGCATTGTTGGTTTATGGTATTTTGGATATTATTTCTGGTGCTATATGATGGCTTGCTTGTTCCTAATTGCTTGTTTTATAGATTTAATAGTGTAGAAAATCTGCACATCATTTTTGGTTATGTGTTGATTCTGATCTGCAGATGCCGGATCCCTAGGATTAGCCTAGCCGGATCCTTCCCTTGAAGGAACCGTGGGATCCGTGACATCAGATCAACAATGCAGCATTCAGCACATCAAAAGTGCTTTCTAGATAACATCACATTAGCTTGGCATATGATTTTAGAACCCAACTAAGACCACGTCAAGGATGAGAAAGGCTTAGACTCACTAAAGGCTTACTTACGATCTTAGTCTGATTCTATCATCACATCTAATACTCACCATACTTCCGCTTCAACTACTCACAAAATAAGTCTCAAAACACTTAGGAAAGCAAGCTAAACAATTTTAGGAAATTGCTTTTAGTCTTCTATATCTCAAGGTAAGAAAAAAATTAGTTTTTCAATTCTTGAAATTTTTGAGAATTTTTCTTAATATCACCTCAAGCTAAAACCTGATCACTAGGATCATTTATTATGACTTGTCACCCTCATAACTCTTAGTGTTATCCTTGGACATCCATTGGTAGTCTTCTTGTCCCTTCCTTCTTCCATAAAAAGCAATCATGTGCACAAACATTTATTACTCATGATCATTCAAGTACCCTCTCTTCCTAAAACACTCAGGAGAGCTGAAACACCCAAAACAAGATAGGCTTTAGCTTCTAGAAACCCCATTTCAAATCTGTCATAACTGCTGAGAGCCGGATCCCTAGGAATAGCCTAGACGGATCCCTCCAAGGAGGGAACCGTGGGATCCGGGTGACAGTATATGTCTAACATTGCTAATCCAAACACTCCATCTCATCTTAAATGAGTTCCTAGATCAGTGAAACTCTGAATTTCAACCTTGTGCATGTCTATCATCACACTTCCAAGAACATTAGTGGATTAAGTCTTTAATGCAATTACAAAGTTCTTCTCTCATACATTGTCAAGAATTCTTTAAACATATAGTTAGACTACCCAAAGTCAAAATTTCTTGATCAAAACCATGATTAAATACAATTACTTGTTAGGATTAAGGATTTAAGATATCCAACAGCTTAAGACTTCAAAATTGAGTCTATCCATGATTAAACAAATCCTACAACAGCATAATCCTTATCTGACAACCGGATCCCTGGTCTTCTACCAGGCGGATCCCTAGGGAAAGGGATCCGTGGGATCCATAAATACAGAGAGCATAAACAAGCTCCATGTTTGAATTCAAATCACCTTTTGGGTCTCCAACCACCTTTTGCATTCATTGATTACCCTCATAGAACTTATCAAAACCCCAAAAGCATGCCTAACCTTTCAAATGGCCAAGAATTTAATTTCCTATTTCATATCATCCTTTATAAACCAAACAACCTTAGAGTTAAGGTACCACTCTCAAAACACATCTCATAATCAACAACTAAAAGAGTTCTTACTAGCATCATCACTATGACTAAAGCTCCTAGTGCTAACTCATCCACTCAAGAACCACCCAAGAAACTTGCTAGAATCATGCATGAAGTTTCCTCAACCAAATCACCTTCGGGTAAATCCACCAAAACTAGGATCTCTCCCACACTAAGAAAACTAATCAAACTTGTTCACAAGAAGAGTGCTTCCACTAGGACTTCATCACTTAAATCTACTAAACCCTCCACAACTCAACCTACCTCACTAGTACCTAGAGCCACCAAAAAGTCATTTGAAGATCTTCAACCCACTTCACTTGAACCTCCACTTCAAGACCATGACTATGAGTGCGACCATTGCAAACATGTTGAGAGAATGAAACATGAATTAGATGTATTAATACATGAGCTTCAAGCTCAAACTGAGAATGCTTAGGAAACCTTTCTCATCCTTGATCTTCAATAAGCTCTTAGTCAAATCTTAAGTTTGGAGTAACTTATTAGCATTAATAGCATCTATTTGGCTAGTTCATTCTCTTAGTTTTTAGAGATTTGGTTGTGTATCTCTTTGTTTTATTGAATAAATACTTTTATGCCATGACTATTATGTGTGTTGTGCTTGTTATATTGTACTTTTATCTCATTCCCTCAAGTTGCACTCCTTGACATTTCTTCACTGCTAAAGAAACTGGAACATATAGCCGGATCCCTTCCTGTTAACTAGACGGATCCCTCCTTGAAGGGAACCGTAGGATCCGTGGTACAGAAGCACAAATTTCTACTAACTTGAGTCTCTTTTGCAGGAAATTATGCACTATACTCTTGTTTTTCTAACTTTTACTTTGTAGATTTTCAAAATAACACATGAAGATTTTGACACCATAAAAGCTAGGGGGAGCTTTGTGTCAAACAATATTGCAAAATCATTTGCAACTTAATCCAATTTTGGATTACACTTCATGATACCCCATTGCAACTTTGCAATATTCGAGGGGGAGCACGTTTTCGTCACTTAGACGAACCATTTGCAAACTTAATTGCAAACACAAGTAGCTTATTTTACATTATGTCCTTGACGCCCTTTTTAAAAGGGATGGACTCGTCAAGGGGGAGTTAAGACGAGTACCATTCCCGTCACTTGCTCTCGTTACATCTTTTATAATTTTTCTTATAAAAATTGTGTTAGTTTCTTCAAACACTTTTTGTTTCGACAAAAAGGGGGAGAAGAAAGTAAAAACTACAAATTCAAACATTTACGAATTTTAGCTTTTCCTTAAAATAATTTTATGTTTTGTCATCAACAAAAAGGGGGAGATTGTTAATACAAATAAGCCGTAAAAACGTTTATTTATATTTTACGATCTTCTAATGTTTTGTCGATAACAAAAGTAAAATCATATTAACGAAACAAATAAAATACGTAAATGGTTTGAACTAATAGTTTTCTAACACACTTACGTTTTCACATAAAACACTATAACAAGATTAAGTGATTTTATATTTTAGATACACATGTACAACAACTAGTGTTTACATATTGGCTTAACAAGTTTAAGTAACTCTATGAGTTAGATACATATGTACAACAACTAGTGTTTACATATTGGGTTAATACATACTTATATTAAGTACACTAAAATGGGTAAAAACAAGTATATACTAAAATGGGTAAAAGCAAGTATATACTAAATAGATAAAAACTAGCAAATGGTTTTTGACCCATAACCCATGGTTTTATATATACCACTTACACAAGTTCAATGTATCCTTAAGGTACATTGTATCTAGATTGAAAACCATGGATCAACCCATAACCCATGACCCATGACCCATAACCCAAAATACCCATGGGCAAAGAGGAGCGGACCACGGATCCCTAGCTTTATGCTAGCCGGATCCCAAGTGGAAGGGATCTGTGGGATCCGGGGAAACAGTAGTGAATTTTCTCTATAAATAGAGAGCCATTTCTTCCTTTCTATTCATCCCTTTACACACATACTGTTAGGAATTAGAAATTCCAGGTATTAAAGAGTCGGTCACCTCAAGTATATGTAATCGTTAGAAAGCTCGTAGTCGTAGTTCTTTTATGTTAAGTAGTATTTAGTTAAGTAACACCGTGGAGGACGGACGGGTCTTTACCCACTGTATGCCTGATCCACAGCCCGATGTGTGGCGATTTATGTAAGACTATAAATACTCTCTACCTTCCAAGGTAGAGAGTTGGAGCTCATAATAATATCTTTCACTTTCTCTCACTAAGTTCCCTAAACCTCTAACTTTCTCTCTCTAGAATTCCATTTATACGCCACTTTGTGTTATGGTTTGATGTGTATGTGAAAACTTATATCTAACAATTGGTATCAAGAGCCATGGTTAGATCATATCTTGCACATCTTTGGATTTCTAGTGGTTTTTAGGTGGTTTTTGAGTTTGAAAAATTTTAGTAGTTTTTGCATCATTTGGTTGATTTCTTGTGTTAAAGTTTGGATTTTGTTAGTACTTTTATGTTTAGAATCATCACAAGTGTGTAGGTTTTCATTTGGTAAGCTTGAATCATCTTGGTTGGGTTGTTTTTGGATTGAAAAGTGATGTTTATGTGGTTTTTTCTTGCTAGCGACTTAACTCACGGATTACTTTCTTCGTAGCGACTTGCTTTACAAATTTGTAGCGAGTTACAGTTTTTGACCTAGCGACTTAGATCTAGCGATTTACAGTACAAGTAGTGGACTCTCCACTACGGGTAGCGACTTGGTGGTAGCGACTTGGTCTGTAGCGAGTTGCTCTTTAGCGACTTGTATCTTTAGCGACTTGAGTAGCGAATTGCTGCCAAAATTTTGCTAGCGACTTGAGGCTTAGCGAGTTACTACTTAGCGACTTGCATTTGTCTAGCGACTTGGGACTCTAGCGACTTAGTGGTGTAGCGAATTAAGTGTTAGCGACTTGGTGCATTATCTTCTAGCGACTTGGGTGATTGTTTACGGTTTTCTCTTGATTTAGTAAAATCCCGTGAAAGAATCTATTTCTCGGTTTAATCATAGAGTTATAAAATCCCGTATTATCTGTTAACATGTCTACCAACGTTCCTACTATCATCTCCACTGTTGCAGAGGATGTTCAAGCAGCTGGGTCAGATACTCGTCCACCCATGCTTGACAGAACTGACTACGATTCTTGGGCTCAACGAATCAGATTGTACTGCCTTGGAAAAGAAAATGGTGTCAACATTCTCAAATCCATTGATGAAGGACCATATCGAGTTGAGACGACTAGAGACATACTTGATACTAATGAAGATGGTACTCCTGTTTACGGAATGGACAGACCTAAAATGTATGATGAGCTTGATGATAAGGAGAAAAAGAGATTCGATGCAGATATCAGGGCTTCAAACATTGTTCTTCAAGGTCTTCCTAAAGACATCTACAAGCTAATCAATCATAACACTGATGCAAAGGCAGTTTGGGATAATGTTAAGATGCTTCTCTCAGGTTCAGAATTAACTATGGAAGACAGAGAATCCCAACTCTATGACGAATTTGAACACTTCAAGATGAAACCAGATGAGAATGTCTATGAGTACTATGTGAGATTTCATAAGTTAGTGAATGACATGAGGAACATCAGAATGACTATGCCTAACATTCAGCTGAACTCAAAATTTGTGAACAACATGAATCCCGAATGGCACAAGTTTGTCACCGCTGTGAAGCTCACTAAAGGATTGAAGAATACAAACTATGAGCAACTCTATGCCTTCCTCCTTCAGAATGAGAGACATGCTATGTTTGAAAAATTGATTCTCAATCAGTTCAAAACCAACCAGGGAGAGACAAGCTCGTCTAATGACTCAACTGCCTTCTACTCAAACATCGGAATCACAACCAAAGCATCACAAGTCATACCCTTGGGTAATGGTAATCACAAACTCATTCCTGATCCTATGTTCAAACAAGCTGATGCTGATGCACACGTGGGTAACTTCATTAATCAACTAGCTCTTCTGATTAGTCAAAACATGAATTCTCTCCCACAAACCAACAACAACCTCAGAACAGCATCTAACCCACACAATCAAGCCACTGTTAAAGATGGAAGGATCGTGGTGCAACCAGTTCAGGAAAGACAGTATGATCAGGGAAGAGGTGGAGCTGGTAGAGGTTATGTTGGCAACCAGAATCGAGGAAGGAATGGTAACCAAGGTCAAGCTAAGCCAATCAAATGTTATAATTGTGGTGGTGAGGGACACATTGCAAGGAACTGCACATCTCCAAAGCGTCCACAGATTGCTGATTACTTCAGAGATAAGATGCTGCTGGTACAAGCTCAGGACAATGGTGCTGCTTTGGATGAAGAGGAATTGCTGTTTCTAGCTGAGGGCAATGCCAAGACCTATGATGCAGATGTGGATGAGCAGCCTATTCTGGAGATAGGTCACAATCATCAGAATGCCTTTCAAGTCGCTGATTGTGATGCATACGACTCTGATGTGGATGATGGACCTACGGCACACACAATTTTTATGGCTAGCATTTCTCCAATGGTTTCTCCCAAGGTCTCTTCTTCACCACTAGCTGGCCCATCCCAAGACAAACTCATCTCAGAGGTATTAAAACTATACGATAATGCTGATGTGCAACAGATGCATGACAAAGTACAATCAACTGAAACTATTGAATCAAATGTTGAAAATATGGGTAATATCGATATTATCCCATATGATCAATACGTGAAACAAAGTGAAAGTGAAGGTGTACCAAGTGATGCATCTTCTGCAGTCAACAATGACTATGTTTTTGATGAATACACTGCATGTGCCCCTGTTGATTCTGTAATTTCTGAACTAAATGCCTATAAAGAACGTGTTGCTATTTATGAACAACGTGCTAAATTTGAGTTGACCACTCGTGAGCAGGAAATGGATAACCAAGTGCGTACAGTCATTAGAAAAAGCAATTTTAGAGAAGAAGTATTGAAACAAGAATTAAATTCCTTGCAAGAAAAACTTTCTAAAACAGCTAAGCAAAAACAAGAACTTCAAGAAAATGTAAAAATGCTTAAGCAAGAATTTAATGCAAAGGAATCAAAACTCTTGAGAGATTTTTCTAATCTGAAAACTTTGAAAAATAAACTTGAAAACAAGTTGTACATACAAGGAAACACCATTCAGACTGCTCACATGGTCACTAAACATAGAGTTCTAAGCGATAAGCATAGTGTTCCCATTATAGATAAACCCAACCCTGAGTACGAAAAGATAGCAAAAGTAGCTCAAAGTGTGATCTATGATGGCAATGAGATTCTTAAACCTAGACAGAAACCTAGTTGCGTTGAGTGCACTGAGGAAGATAAGAAATCAGATGAAGTCACTAGGGAAAGGATGAACAAAAAATTAGATGATCCTAAATGCAAAGAGAAAAAAATAATTATCACTCCCCATGACTACAAAAAGGAAAACTGGATTTCCTTGAACATGTTTAAGCCTCATACATTGTTGACTCCCGAACAAGTTTTCTGGAAAAAGGATTTAGATAAGCAGAAAGTTGAAAATATTGTTGAAACAAACCCTCCCCTATGGAAAATGCCTAGAGCGACTGTGTATCCTCCTAATACACCTATGCATCTTGTTCCTAGAACAATTGCCACTAAAAGCAAGACCTTAATTAGCCAATATGTTATATTTCAACTATTTGTTGATTTTGAGAAAACTTGCAAGAAAAGGATCACACCCACTAGTATTACGGAAGGAGAAAGGGGTTTTGAGCAAATGAAAGAATGTTATTTAACTGAGGTCATGCCTTTCTTTAAACTTCTGAAAGATCACTTTGAGAGTCTTAAAAAGGGGATAGAAACTGATATCAAGGGAATGGAAAAAGAATTTGATGCAATGGTAGTTGAAGTTAGTGATTATGAGCGTGCACTAAAATATAATGAGATTGAGAGGAAGAACTTGTATACCTTAAATGAGACTCTTATTACTGAATGTGTTGCTCAAGATATTTTTTTCACTGCTTCAAATTGCTCTATTAATGCTTCCAAATTTCATGAACTATCTGTGGCCCTGAAAGTCTCCCATGATCGTGTCATTGAGCTTGAAAAAACTAATTCTAAACTAAACGAGAAAATTGAACTGGATGATCACGACAATTTGGTTAAACATTTTTCTAAACTAGAAGTTGAGCATTTTAATTTACAACTCAAATATCAACATCTCAAAGAAAATGTCAAAACTTCAAACATCAAGACATCTTCAGATGCTCCAGAGTTTGATGCAGTTTTTCAAATTAACAAACGTGATGAACAGATTCAAGCTCAGTGCAACACGATCAGAAATTTGAAAGCCCAAATCTCTCAACTAAAGGGTCAAACGAACAATATGACAGGCTCCCAAATGCCTCCTCCTTTAGATTCTCAGAATTCTCAAACGTTTCATCTTCAAAACCTAGTAAATGCTTTACAAAAGGAAAACGAAAGTTTTCTAGAAGAAAATGAAAAGGTTAAACGTCATTTCAATGAGTTATTTGAATCAATTAAAGTCACTCGTAACAAAAATAACGAACAAATAGCTTCATTGCAAAAGGAAATTGAGAATCTGAAGAGTCAGGTAAAAGGGAAAATGCCAATGACCAATGGGGAGAATGTTGTATCAAAGGTTCACTCTTGTAATAAATATGCTTTATCTGTGACATATGTCCCTCCTCATCTAAGGAACAACAAACTTGCTATTCAAACATACTTCTCATCCCTTAAGGATTGCCTAGAATGTCTGCGTGAGATTGTTGAAGAGGATAAGCTAGAGAAACCTCATGATAATGCAATTGGACATGCATGCTTATATGCCAAACGATCTCAAGAAATCTTAGAATGCTTGATCACAATATGCCCAAAGTCATTAGGTGAGAGAGTTAATCCTTTGATTCCATGCTCGATGCCTAATGCCAAGTATGATATGCATTCGATTCCCAATGTTTTGAATGTGAACCGTAGTGTGCCTTTAAGTAGTTCAGATTCCAGATCTGTCAATGCTAAGAAAGAGAACTCAGGTGTGCCTTCTAGGAGTACAAATCTCAGTACCTCTAGTTTTAAGAAAGTAAACCTTAGTGCACCTACATGTAGTTCAGACCCCAGTACATCTAAACAGGTGATGCAAAGAGTAGTTAAACCAACTAATGTTCCCATTCCCTCTACAGGAGTAATTAGTGACATTAAACGGAGCAGGTCAAAGTCTCAAGACAATACAAGGAATGATAGGACCTCTCAAGCTAAGAATGTGCACTGGAAGAGAGTAGAAGAACAATCTAGGAACTTTAAGCTTGAATTGAATAAAACGAATCGTGTTGATTCTAGTATTAGCCATAGGCGTACTGTAATTAATTCGAATTCCGATACTATTTGTAAACCCTGTACTGATGTCTGCTTGAATTCTGTTTCTAATCATGAATGTGGTGTTAATGTTCTGCCTAATGATGTTAATTGTCCAGTTAATATTGTTAATGCAAAAATTCATGCTAAGAAGGCTAAAAGGCAAAAACGTAAGAAAGTTAGAAAACAGTGGAAACCCACAGGAAGAACATTCAGCAAAATAGGCTTTTATTGGATACCTGTTGGTCATAAGACTAATCAGATAATGCCCACTAGAAAATGGATGCCTACTGGTAGAACTATTCCCTTAAGAAGTGATCACACTGTGAACAAGGCTAATACAGACACTAGTACTGCATCTATTCACAATGATTCCATTGCCTCACTTTCTGATATGAATGCTTCTATTTCTGATGTGGGTGTTCCAAACATTGTTACTAACCAAATGGAACCCATTCTTGCATGGGGATCCCAATTATCCAGTTATCCATTCTTGTCTGTGTTCAACTGCAGATCGTTCAAATCGTTCTGTGGTACCTGGACTCAGGCTGTTCCAAGCATATGACTGGAGACCGGTCTCGGCTCGCTCATGAACTTCGTGAGCAAATTCATCGGGACTGTTAGATTTGGTAATGATCATTTCGGTGCTATTATGGGTTATGGAGATTATGTTGTTGGTGATAGTGTCATCTCTAGAGTTTACTATGTGGAAGGTTTGGGTCATAATCTGTTCTCTGTTGGTCAATTCTGTGATTCTGATCTAGAAGTAGCCTTCAGAAAACATACCTGCTTTGTTAGAGATCTTAATGGTAAGGAACTGTTAAAAGGAACTCGTGGCTCAAATCTTTACACCATCTCTATCGATGACATGATGAGGGCTTCTCCAATCTGCTTGTTATCAAAGGCTTCAAAAACAAAGTCATGGTTATGGCATCGTCGTCTCAATCACTTGAACTTCGGCACCATCAACGATCTTTCCAGAAAGGACTTAGTTGTAGGTTTACCTAGACTAAAGTATGAAAAGGATCATCTTTGTTCAGCATGCCAATTGGGTAAAAGCAAAAAGTTTGCCCACAAACCCAAACCTACTAACTCTGTCACAGAAGTTCTTCATATGATTCATATGGATTTATGTGGACCAATGAGGGTGCAGAATATCTTTGGGAAGAAATATGTGTTAGTTGTGGTTGATGATTACTCTAGATTCACCTGGGTCAAGTTCTTAAGGACAAAGGATGAAACTCCTGATATTATCATCAAACTCATCAAACAGCTGCAGGTTCGACTTAACAAAACCGTCAGAATTATCAGAATAGACAATGGAACTGAGTTTGTCAACAAACAACTTAGTGAATTCTATGAAAGCGTTGGAATCAGCCATCAAAGAAGTGTTCCACGAACTCCTCAACAGAACGGTGTAGTTAAAAGACGAAATCGAACTCTTGTTAAAGCCGCTAGAACAATGCTGATTTACTCAAAGGTTCCAATGTTTCTCTGGGCTGAAGCAATTGCCACTACATGCTACACACAAAATCGTTCCCTAATTCACACTGTACATGGAAAAACTCCATATGAACTTGTCCACAACAGAAAACCTAATCTCTCTTTCCTTCGTGTGTTTGGTGCATTGTGTTATCCAACTAATGAGGGTCAAGACTTAGGTAAACTCAGGGCTAAAGCTGACATTGGAGTATTTGTAGGATATGCACCAAACAAAAAGGGATACCGAATCTACAACAAAAGAACCCGAAATATCATGGAAACAATTCACGTTACGTTTGATGAGCTGACCGGTCAAATGGCTCCTGGACACTCCAGCTCAGGACCCGCACTTCAAAACAGTCCCATTGGTTCATCCCTTGTTCCAAACTCTTCTCAAGAAACTCCATATGTACCTCCTTCTGAAGATGATTTAAAGAAATTGTTTGATCCTATGTTTGATGAACTGTATGATTCAATTACTAATGAGGTGCTGATCCCTACAACAGAGAATGCTCATATTCCTGTGAATGAAGTCAATCCTTCAGTCTCAATATCTTTAAGTCAAGAAGCACCTGCTGCTGATCCTTCAGTCTCATCAACAAATCATCATTCTTCAAATGTACATCATGGAAATGTTTCTGGCATCAATGATGAAGTTAATCCCTTTGCTACTCCTGAAGATGCTCCATTTGAAAACATATTTGCTCCTGAATCATCATCAGAACCATCTTCTTCAGGAGACATCGACTCTGCTACCTCAGTCCCTCAACAACTGCCACATGAACACCTCAGAAAATGGACTCACGATCATCCATTAGACAACATCATTGGAAATCCCTCTCGTCCTGTATCAACCCGGAAACAACTTGCAATCGATGCCTTATGGTGCTTCTTCAACTCCGTACTATCTAAGATCGAACCAAAAGATGTTAAAACCGCCATGAATGAAGATAGCTGGTTCAATGCCATGCAAGATGAAATTCATGAGTTTGATCGACTTGATGTATGGGAGTTAGTGCCTGCCCCAGACTGTGCTATGATTATAGCTCTTAAATGGATCTTCAAAGTGAAACTTGATGAGCATGGTGATGTGTTGAAGAACAAGGCTCGATTAGTTGCTAAAGGATACCGTCAAGAGGAGGGTATTGACTTTGAAGAATCTTTTGCTCCAGTTGCTCGAATTGAGGCAATCAGAATCTTTCTGGCTAATGCAGCTAGTAAGAACATGGTAGTCTATCAGATGGATGTGAAGACGGCATTTCTGAACGGAGATCTTAAAGAAGTCGTCTACGTCAGCCAACCTGAAGGATTTGTGAATCAAGAGCATCCTACTCACGTTTATCGTTTGAAGAAGGCTCTTTACGGTTTAAAGCAAGCTCCAAGGGCATGGTATGATACACTGTCAAAGTTTCTTCTATCAACCGGATTCAGCAAAGGAGTAGTTGATCCTACATTGTTCACCAGGAAGTCAGGCAAACATTTAACTCATGTTCAAATTTATGTTGATGATATTATTTTTGCCTCGACAGACCCAATGGAATGTGATCGTTTTTCGAATGAAATGAGTTCAAAATTTCAAATGTCAATGATGGGACAAATGTCATTTTTCTTGGGATTACAAATTTCACAAAGTCTCGGAGGCATTTTCATAAATCAATCTAAATATGCAACAGAGATCTAAAAGAAATTTGGATTTGATTCAAGTGACCCTGTAGACACCCCCATGATTGACCGAACCAAACTAGATGAGGACCACTCAGGGATCATGATTGACCAAACGAAATATCGTAGTATGATTGGATCCCTGATGTACCTCACTGCTAGTAGACCAGACATCTTGTTCGCTGTTTGTATGTGTGCTAGATACCAGGCTAAGCCTACTAAAAAGCACCTTGAAGCAGTTAAACGGGTCTTTCGGTATCTCCAAGGAACCATCAATATGGGTCTTTGGTACCCGAAGGACACCGGTATGTCACTAACGGCCTATGCAGATGCTGATCATGCAGGTTGTCAAGATACACGTCGAAGTAAGTCTGGAGGTGCTCAGTTTTTGGGTGATAAGCTTGTGAGCTGGTCTTCAAAGAAGCAAATGAGCACTTCTATTTCCTCTACAGAGGCTGAATACATAGCCATGTCATCCTGTTGTGCTCAAATCTTATGGATGAGATCTCAATTATCTGACTATGGCTTTGTATTCAACAAAATCCCTCTGTACTGTGATAATAAAAGTGCTATTGCTCTCTCATGCAACAATGTTCAACACTCAAGAGCAAAGCATATCGACATTCAACATCATTTCATCAGGGAACAAGTAGAAAAAGGTGTGGTGGAACTTTATTTTGTGAGGTCTGAATACCAGTTAGCTGACATCTTCACCAAAGCTCTTCCAAGAGAACGTTTTGAGTTTATTCTTCCACGTCTTGGCTTAAAAAGCCTTCAACCAGAAACACTCAAACGTCTTCAGGAGGAAGACGAGGAGTAAAGGTCTATCTTCATCTGTCTCTTGTATATATCTATTCGAAAAAAAAAAAAAAAAAAAAAAAAAAAAAAAAAAAAAAAACCTCAAAAATCAAATAGAAAAATATAAAACTTTCAAAATCCATAAAAATTTGAAAAATTCGAAGAATCTTCAAAAAATATTGTCATTTTGTCATGTTTCTCTCGATTCGATAATATCTACGATCTTGATGTTGTCATTCAAATAATGACACGGGACTTTAGATGTTGTTCGAATTTTTATATAAAAAAAAAAAAAAAAAAAAAAAAAAAAAAAAAAAAATTTGAGAGAAAGAGAAACAATGGTTTATTGTCATTTCAGGCGGTAACCCGCTTTTCAAAGAATGAACAGAGCTATGCTTTACCATACTTTCAAATTCCATGCTCTGATTCTATAAACATTTATCTGCTGAAAACTAACTGCTTTGAAAAATAACTCGGTCTCTATTTTTGATAATCATCAGGACTTATCTGAAAAATCTCTATCTCTCAATCAACAACCTATGTCATTTATTGAGGGGGAGAATGATTTCAATTAAATTAAAAAGTTATTTGACATTAAATTGTTTTCAAAAGATATACATGCATGTTTTATCAATGGAGTTTAAAGTCTTAAAATCCGACCCCTATCAGTTCAAACGCTTTCATAATCAAGTCACAATTCTCCTTAAAAGCTTTCAAAATCAATTTAAATCTATAAGAGATCACAAATCTCAAATGATTTGATAATTGTGATCGGGGGAGAATGTGTGATTTAAATTGGATTTAAACTGATAATTCGGTAAATGGTTTTATAAGGATGTACATGCTGTCCTTCCCACATGTGACAAACGATTTCAAATTTTCAATGCACATGTTGAGGGGGAGCATCTATCTTAAACCTATGATTTGAAACGTGATCATTTATCCCAATGTGCAGGTTCCCTCTAGTATGTGCAAAAATCTTTTCTAATCTCGAGGCACATATTGAGGGGGAGCAAATTTATGGAAACCTCATCCTTCCCGGAAATGCTTTATCTTCTTGATTTGATCAGGGAAGTGATGTTGATATCTTTTAGAAAATGGTAATCAAAGAAGTAAATTCTTCCTCTTGCCTCCGTGTGCAAAACGATTTCAAACATTTGATGCACATGTTGAGGGGGAGCACCTGTTCTAAAACTATCAAAAACAATTCAGGCACAAAATGTTTTGATAATATATCACAAGTATCTGGATTGATTTTAAAATGGTTTTCAATTGGTTCCAATGGCAGATGAACAATACCAAATTGACCGACCAACTTTACTTTATGTACGGTGATATAAGGATGATAAGGTTAGGTATGTGTTCCCATGATCCGCCAGAACCGGAGGGATCTACCCAGGGACAATCCACTAGTTAGTGTAGAAGTCCTTAGGTATGATGATAAAAGGAGAAAAGTGAGATATGGGAAGAGTGCGGACTGAAATAGAGCAAGTACTGGAACAAACCCAACAAGGTTCTTGCTATGAAGTCTCGGTAAGCACTGAAGGGGTTGAAGAATTAAAAAGAATTGAATGAGAAAAGGGTGAAAACAAATAGCCCTCCATTTATTCAACCTTAGGGCAGAAACCGGGTTCACTTCATATGCTACTGATGGTAACATCGGTATTGAAGACAAGACGTCATGGACCCAGTGACGCACTGCACTTCAACTTTCCAAACCACTCAAGTTCCTCTTAAAAGGACTTGTTTCATTCTCACGGGGAACCGACATAATCTATCGACTTTCTCTTAGAGATTGTTGATATTGAAGAAGGAGACCCTCTCCCTAGTCTCCGACACAGGAACCAAATGTGCACAAATTGAGTCTAGAGCCACGAGATCATCAATAAATCTCATTAGGACACTTTCAATGAAGACTCTCTATTTCACAAATGTGGAAAGAGAGATTATATCTTGAGTCCTACGCATTATCCTTGTGGTATTGCCAGAACATCTGAGTGATATGCATACATATTCACAATGAAGATGGAAAACCTTCTGGAGCCAACATCAATCAAGCTCCTGGTAGGTGGCATGTGAGATCTATTCATTAGATCAACCATGTGACAACTGAACAGAAACAATGGGGCGATTTAAGTCTTGAATCAATCTTGGTTCAGGTTATGGATTGACGGATACCTTTGAAAAACCGGTCTTTGTGCTTAACAACTCTTTTCTTTAGTACATCGACCGTGTACTCATTTTTCAAACCAAAAGGTGTTTTTATGATTGATAATTGATTTTCAATAAAACCTTCGTTGTATTGCAAAAACAATTTCTATTGAGCAATACACGATTGTTTTTCAAATCTCTTTTCATCAATCAGTGGACTTAAAATTCGCTGGTTCACTCACTCCGTGTTATCTTCTTTGAGATGTTCCGGTTTGAGAACAGCTAGAGCAGCTGCGAAACCCTGTCAAGGAAATTCTTCGGAATTATACCTGATCACAGACAGTACATGTACTGATCAACGGGGAACCGTGGGCCGTGTACCTCAATTCAACGAAAGTGATCAAAGACACTTTCGTGCGATTTATTACTAACTGTTGTATGCAGGTACACCCGACGTTTGCAGCTGATCAGAATGAAGCGGTCAATCCATAGCCGCATGCTCACTTAACACATTCATCTCAAAAGAAATCATGATTAGTGCATCAATGACTCTGATATTTTCACTCCATGCTTCTGCTACGCTGCTGCCAATATCATGATTCAACAAATGCTTCCGCTACTATGATGAGAAGATATCATGATCCAGAATGTGAGCATGTCGGTCCTAAAGTCACAACATCACATAATACCAATACCACAAAGGATGTGTCAGAGATTTTTGATAGCTGATGATCTCAAAAGATGGCTCAAAATTATTATCACGTGGATCAGTAAAAGACCTCCACTTGGAGTAACCAAACATGCAATGTGAAGAATCAATGACTACGAGCTTAGGAGCAAAGGACTACATCAAGAATGCAAGATCAATTGTTAATGTAATATCTATTTGTATTCAATGTAAGTTTGGTACATGATTGAGGTGACCTCCCTTAGGGGGAGATTGTTAGGAATTAGAAATTCCAGGTATTAAAGAGTCGGTCACCTCAAGTATATGTAATCGTTAGAAAGCTCGTAGTCGTAGTTCTTTTATGTTAAGTAGTATTTAGTTAAGTAACACCGTGGAGGACGGACGGGTCTTTACCCACTGTATGCCTGATCCACAGCCCGATGTGTGGCTATAAATACTCTCTACCTTCCAAGGTAGAGAGTTGGAGCTCATAATAATATCTTTCACTTTCTCTCACTAAGTTCCCTAAACCTCTAACTTTCTCTCTCTAGAATTCCATTTATACGCCACTTTGTGTTATGGTTTGATGTGTATGTGAAAACTTATATCTAACACATACTTCCCCCAAGTATTCTAACCCTCTAACCTCAGATCCAAGAGATCTATGTAGCTTTTCTATTTTGTTTTTGTGTGATCTTGTAGATTCCTATTAGAGGAAAGATCACCACATCTTGAAGACGTGCAAAGCTCAAGTCCATGAGTTGCCATGCTTTGTCATCATCAAGACAACGAAGGTTCTCTTGTTGATAGTTCTTCCTTTCTCCATAGATGTTGGGTTGAAGGCATTAGTGAAGAATGCCGAAAGTGTCAAGATGAAAGCATTAGTGAAAGATGCTGATCATCCGCGTCAAAGCATTAGTGAAGAATGCTTAAGGTGTCAAGACGAAGGCATTAGTGAAGGATGCCAAGCGTTGTGTCAAAGGCATTAGTGAAGGATGCCGAAGAATCAAATCAAGTAGCATTTGGGAAGAATGCTTAGGTCGTATAATCGATGAGGTGCATCGTTATACATATAAGTGTTTATTTATTCACAAGGATGGTGATATCCTTGATGGTGTTGTAACAAGGAGTAGATCTCCTTGATAATAGGTGTTGTGTCGTGAAGGGTAGTAGTTCCTCCATAATGGAACTAGGTGCTTAGCCTAGTACCTAATAAAGGGTAGGCGACGTTGTGATAGGAATAGTTCCCTAAGGTGTGAAAGAACTCGGTGGTTAGCCTAGCACCGTATAAAGGGTAGGCGACGTTGTGTTAGGTGTGGTTCGCCTTGGTGTGAAAGAACTCGGTATTTAGCTTTGTACCGGAAAAAGGTTAAGCGACGTTGTGAAGGCTTCTCCGCCATAAGGAGTTGGTGTAGTGTTTACGAACTCTCGAGTAGGTGACTCGGGGAGTGGAGTAGGGCAAGGAAGGTGTCCTTGTAGCCGAACCACTATAAATACTTGTGTCGTGGTGATGTGCTTCTTACTCTTTATCTTTCCTTTACACGTTTATATATCTATCTATCAACGTCCAACATAAACAACTAAATAGATTGACATAAGTCGATCTAAATATTTAAAAGGAAGTTTTAAATTGGTAAAACTATTCAACCCCCCCTTCTAGTTTTCCACAAATATCATTTTAAGAAATACGATAATGAAACTCGATTGAATATGGAGAAATTTCACATATATCGATCATCCCTTGAATATTTTCGGATGTGGTAACACTTAATTATAAACATCGATACAGTACTGGTGTTTCATAAAAAACTTACTTACAATCAATAGGAAGATAGACAAAATCAAAAGATAAATTAACACCATTTACCACAATTTCATTCTTTTTCTTACAATTTTCCTCAAGAAAATGAACAATAATGAATAACGTAAGTGTAGTTATTGGGTATGATACGAATCATAACATAAGTCGAAACATGATCAATACGTAAGTCAATATATGAGACTATAGTTTAACTAAGAAAACTGATCACTCTCTCTACCTTTTTTCTTTCTTACATAAATCACATTGCATAAACTCTTCAACATGCTCAAACGCCAATGGCAAGCAGAAACCCCTTGCATCCAATGGCTACCCCACCACAAATCTCTACTAGGTCTAAAACTTCTTGTGTCATTCAAAAGATGTTGTTACGTATAAGAGCTATTAATATAATATAATGAAATGTGAAAATGCAACCTCCCCCTTATTATCAAACCATACTGCTTGTACCAATTAATAGTTCTAGTACTACTACATATGTTAATGTTAAATCTGACTACGATTGTTGACATACCATGATGAATGTTAACTGATAAATGCTAACGTATAGTGATAAATATTAACTAATGAATGTTAACATATCATGATGAATGCTAATAGGAAAATACTCTTTTGATGTATTGTTAACTGGCAAATACATGTATCTTGGTGGTTTGAATCATACCATCAGATACTCTTTTGATGGACTACATATCTCATTTCTTTGAAGTTCTTCACAAGTGCCTCCTTACCCTACACGAATATTCATAGCTTCTTAGCATAATGGTTGAGTTGCTAAAAAATGCTAGATATTAGAATCATTTAACATTTGTTTCAGATGACTTGATAATGGTAGCAATATAACGGGCATGAAGTCTCATGACATGTTGAAAGCTAAAGATCAATAGATCGATATTATGTGCTCTTTCGAGCAAATATTTCCTCCCGCTTTTATATATTTATTTATTTAATGATTCATTTGGTTATGAATTTACCCGAAGAGGCATGTTCTAGGTGGTACCGTTTACCTGAGGTGGATGTATCCATTTGAAAGATACATGAAGAAGCTAAAAATTTATGTCAGAAATAAAGTCAAGTCTGAAGGTTCTATAGTGGAGGGTTATGTTGCAGATGAAACATTGACTTTTTTTCACACTATAAACAGAATATTATGTCATTACTTATATAATGTCATTATATATATATATATATATATATATATATATATATATATATATATATATATATATATATATATATATATATATATAGAATCTAGATCAAATAAGATCATACTTAAAGTTGTTAAAATGAGATCGAACTAAAATTTGACAAGAGATACTCTCCTTACAATAAAAATAATTTTTTTATTTACTACAACTAAAATTGTTAAAGTTTCGATAGATTTCTTTTTAAAATTTACGAAACCTAGGTGATACACTTTGATTAGTAGTTTAATGTGTATCAGGTTTTTGTATGTGTATCAGGTTTTGAAATATTTATTAGTGTAATGTGTATCAGATGTATCACTAATCCAAACTCATGTATCATTTGGTTATTAGTTGTTAAAATGTTAATTTGTATTAAAATATTATTTTTTTTGTGTATGATTGCTAAAATTGTTATTTATAAATGTTTTAGTGGTTTTTCAGATTTGATCTTATTTTTACAACTTTAAGCTTGATCTCACATTAACCCTCCCATATATATATATATATATATATATATATATATATATATATATATATATATATATATATATATATATATATATATATATATATATATATATATAAAATAATAGTACCTTATCGAGTTTCAGGTGTACATATAAATTTATAACTTGATAGAAATCTTACACCTAGATTAAACACATCAGTACTCATCATGTATCATGGCCTATTGATGGTGCACTAATTACCAAACATCCCTATCGTAGCAGTAGGGGGTGTTTGGTAATTGGTGCAGAAATTATCAAACACCTTTAATGCTTCAACAAGGATGTTTGATAACTGTTGCACCAATTACCAAACGCTCTTTCGTTATTGTATTAAATTTCTTATTTTTTGAACTACACAGAACCTGATGAAATTGAAAGCCATGCAAAATCCAGTCGCACTTATTGACGAGGACCCTGTTACTTCCCATGACTTTAGCATTGAATCTTGTTCAAGCCTCAAACGGATCCTGACAGGATTGACGCTAACAGACGATTACCCGACCAAAATATTACCTTTCATGACGGATCAAGAAATTCACAATGAAGTCCTTTAAATAAAAAATCGTGGCCATATAGCTGGTAAGCATTGAAAGTTACCAGGTATGGGCTCGAGTTTTGGCAGGAGCTCACAATCTACCCCAGGGATGCCATCGTACACTCAGTAACAAGTTGATTAGATGATGAGGGAATATGAGGAGGCACAAGAGAGGGTGGGGAGAGAAGTTAAGAAGGCTAGACATGTAGTTGTAAGTACCCAAAAACCCTTTATCGAATTTTTGAATTACTTTAGCTGTCAACAAGCAGGTTCTTCTTCAAAATTCCCCTCATCAAATATATTTCCCTCGCCCCTCCTCCATTATACCCTCCCCAAATGTATTGTCTCACTCCCAACCCTAGTCATGACACCCCAACGTTTGCTCCTGGACCTTGTCAGATAGTACGTGATGATGAAGATGATGATGGTGGTAATGTGGTGGTGATTATGATGATGAGTAGGGATTGATTTTGTGATTTCTATTTGTATGGACATCGTTTGTTATTTGTATGCACTTATTAGTATTAGCTTGTCATTATTTTCAAAAACTATGACTTCGTTTGGTTGTTTTGGAACGAATAAATGGGCGGATGAAATTGAATAACTTTGTGTCATTGATTTTGGTAATTTATAGGTTGAGATTTCGTAAATTTTTCCCAAAAAAAAACTGGAAAAAAATCTTGAAATGCTATAATTTTGTGCAATATTTTTTTTACCTGCAGCCAACTTTTAGCGACGACACATGTCATGGCTAAACGTGGTTATCATTTTTCAGCATAAACTGTTAGTGACGACACGTGTCGTCGCTAAAAGCTTGGGCCCCGTCAATAAATTATTACTCCCTCAGTCCCAAAACAATTGTTCAGTTTTCACTTTTTAAAGTTTTTCTTTTTCTACTTTGACCTTAATTATTTTCTTTTGTGGTATATAATACTTGATGCAAAATATATGAATGGATTGGGTTTTAAATGTAGTTTCATTGGTATAATTTTCATCAAGTATAACACACATATACAGACAAAAAAAAAGGTCCAAGTTCAGAAAGAAAGATTTCAAAATTCAAAACTTGACAATAATTTTAAGACATAGCGAGTATTATTTTAGTAATTTATACTTTTTATATTCTCTGTATAGATTATAGAGCGAGAGAATATTCTAAAAATCTGACGCAAATGAATAAACATATGCAGGTGATAAAGTGATACATATATACGTATTGTCATTTCCAATTTCTATTACAATTGATTTATCTTATTAACATAATCGGCACACATAAAACACATAAGCCACAACCAAACAATACTGAAAACCACTACAACTTTCGGCTGCCAACCAATACTGAAAACCCCCGCCGCAACACGATGTGCACCTTCTTTCTTGTTTATATAATTAATTGATTATTTAAATAATTATTTTTTGATTTAATTTGGAAAATACTTTTATCGATGACATGTGTCATCATTAAAGGTCTGTGGACCCCACTAAATCGTTGAATGAGAAATTCAGTGGGCCCCACTATTCATCACTAGAGGTTTTGACTTTTAGTGTAATAGAAATGTGGAAAAAAAACGATACATAATTTAAAACTATTATGTATACAATAAAAAAAATGATGGCTAAACAATAAGGAAAAAATGACAGGTTAATTACACTTTTTGTACCTTTGCCAATAAACTTACCCCGGCTTTCGATTCCCCTCTCTCATAAAGAGTCTTACGGTAGGTACTAACTGAAACATTTTTTTTGTTGCTTAACGGTTACCCTGAAAAATTTATTAAAACAAAAAATTAAATACATTAAAAAGTGACTGATATACCACATTAACCTCAACACACGCTTGATAAACAAAAGAAACCAAATAAAGCTTTTAACATGCCAAAGACACAACGACTCTAGTTATACATTACAAATAAAACCATAAAAAAAATCATGCATAGCTAAAGAAAATCTACACATTACTTAGAGGGCTAGGTGAGGTGAAAACATTTAACACGTTATTGGTATGCCACATCAGCGCCACATCATACCCTTCCCAATAACACACCAATAACTAAAACACCCTCCTTCATAACACACCAATAACATGTTATTGGGTCCCTTTTAGGTCCCACAAAATATACCCACTCACTCACAACACACATAAAAAAAAAAAAAAAAAAGAGCAAATGGCGTAAGCCATTGCAATGGCTAAACACCGAATGGCACAAAAGTCCGGTATCGTTGGCATGCCAATAACGGCGCCATTGGAGAAAAAGAATGCGAATGGCGTGTGATTACTTGTCCTCACCGTGTGCTCTTAAAAACAATAAATGTAGACGTTTACTTTTCCTATCATTTTTTCCATATTCATTACCGTCATCAAACTTTGAAAGGAGATAAAAGGGTTTGGAGTGATGAATTCAGATTTTACAAGGGTTTGGAGAGGTAGAATCCAGTTTTATAGTAGTTTCACAAAAACATGGAGCAAGCCATGAAATTAGGCACGCCCGCAACCATGCGGCATCAGGGCCCACCCAATAATGGTACGTAGGCCAACCACACCCTAAACTCATAGAAGACTTTTCAGCTACTGCCTTAACTAGACCGGATCCCTAGAAAGAATGTAGCACACTGACAGACAAACACACACTCTTCACAGATTTACTTACAACTTTTTGTGTTTCCATATATGCTTTTTTCTTACTATTTGTTTTTGTCTCTATTTTTCAACTTATATAGTTTCACCTTTGAGTTCAGATTGTTTGCATGTATTTCAAACCTGCATATATACTTTAATGGGTATTTCTATGAGGTTCTAGTGTTCAGTGTACATATTACCAGATTTTAAACAAGCATGTTTTGCCCTAGTTTATCAACCAAGTGGCGCACGTGGATCCAACTCCTAACTAGCAAAAGTTATATATGTAAATGTGTATCGTAACTTCCTCGATCTTGATTTTTATCTAGTCCTTGCTAGTTTAATAAAAATGTCATTTAAAAAATTAGGAAACAATGTACAACATGGGTATATATATATATGCGAGGTCGCTTAAAAAACAGATGATGAGAAGCAACTAAGAAAATGATAGTTCGATGGTTTTGAGATGTGATCGAATGAGTGCTCTACTATAGTGAATAATAAGTCTGATAATTTTGAAAGTACATATGTAAATTAAATTTACCTAAAGTTTGGTATTGTGATTAGCCTAAAGACATAATCGATGTCTGAACTAACACAAATAATTGTTTGTTGTGTAGTAGAATGCATGAAAGCTAACACTAATGAGAAACTGGCTGTTCATGTATGTAGAAAGAAAACCAATTTATGCAAGTCCTTCAAACATAAGCACAGATAGTTACAGAATGTCCAATTTGGTGCAAAAAAGTATAATGGACATGTTCTTGGAAACGAGAAGCTGGCGTGAATAAAAATATTTAAACCACAAGAAAGATATTATGAACATGTGAACTAGTACACAACAATGTCAACAAAAACTATACCTTAGCTTACCAATTTTCAAGTATTAAGCAGATCTGTTGTCCAAGTGGACAAATCTGTATGTCCACACAGCGGTTATTGACCCAATCAGGAAACGAATTAAACTTAACTTTATTTTACAAGCCAACCTAAAATGCAATGTTACTGTTACAAATTATATCATTTTTTCTATATATCGAGAAACTAATGATGCGAGATGTACCTAAAGATAAATGAAACTGCAGTAACAACCACTGAATTCCTTCTTCCCGTAAATGATGAATAGTAAATATGCTGTGCGTAACTCCAAATGAGATACCGTTGAGCTTGCATAGGCTTACAACTAGTCATAAAACCTGAATCTTCAAGATCAGTTCTTAGTGGAGAATATATATTCTACTAGTTTTATCCCTTAGAAATCCTCAACACACATTTGTTCCCGATATATTAGCTGTTTGAAAAGCAATTTATTTATTTTGGCATATAATTCTGATTTCCGTCAATTATTAAGCTTATGGTCATGAAATTTAGCCTCCATGTTTCGGAGTCCCTAGGGATGCGAGGGTAGGAAACAGATTAGTCCATCTTAATCCACAAAAATTATCAGTCTGAAATACACGATCTCAATTCCATTCTGCATACATACAATAAATATGTTTAAGTACTGCTTGTATAAAATTGTAGCAACTGGAAAACATGTTCTCAAGTAAGTAGTCCCAATAACCCTAATTGAGCAATCCCTAATTAACTAATTGCAAACATAATAAGGAATGGTAAAAAGTGTGAAGTAAATGTTGCACTTCAAGTCTATCGAAAAATCTGAATGGAGCGTATATATTACACATTACATCTAAACCCTAATATGCCGATATGTCGTTTATATATTATGAATTAGCATTTGTCAGCTACGACATGCTACAAGTACATACAATTAGCTAATATATCCTCTCAAACATGACATAGCCATATGAATGTCAACAAGATACTAATCTCTTGATTCAACTATGTAAATTTCTAATTACTTGAAAGGGTTGGTGTAATCCTTGTTTCCTTCACTCGGCATCGGATTCCAGTCCCAAAGCCTATCAGGAAAGTTCACCTGACCTTCTCCTGCCAAGTTATTAAGTGATAGAAGTGCTTGCTGATGTTGTGATTGTTGTTGCAGTTGTTGAGGTTGAAGTTGTGGTTGCGGTTGTAGAAGCAAATTATTAGAAAATTTAGGTTGGTAATTCTGAATATGAAATGCTTGAGATGCTGGATTATTGACAGAAGCTTGTTGATAGCTTATGATTCTATGGAGATCATCAACATTGTTGGGGAATACAGAAGAAGATGCAGTTAAGGCGCCTATATTAGAAGAGCTAGGTTGCGTAAGCGTGGTGTTGATGGGCTGAAATGGAGTAATATAATTGTTGTAAGAGGGGTTGATGGGGCTGGAGAGGCCTAGAGCAGTTCCAACAATGTCCGTGGTGCTACTACCACTCGTTTCACTTAATTTTTCGTCGTTTTGGTTCGAGTTTTGGGCTTCATAAGAGTGGAAAGCTAACAAGTTCTGGGAATGTTGTCTCTTATCAGTATTAGAAGGTCTTGACGATGTAGCCCTAGTCGTTGGAAGCGTGCGAGGTAGTGATGGATGATCTTCTACTCCAGCACGTTTGTAAACCCTACAAAGCGAAATCTCAGCCTGCAATTAACAACAAGAGTTAATTCAATTATTAACATGCATTCAAAGCTAGCGGTGATAATGATGAAGAGAATGAGACATGCATTTAAAGCTAGCGGTGATATTGGTCATCAGTTTGTGATAGTTGTAACATAACTCGGCCCACAAACTATATCTAAATTTAAATACAAGCATATACACTTACTACACTTCTTTTTGGGTAAAGAACTTACTACACTTCTTACCAGAAAATAAGTTCGAAGCTTACGTTAGAAATCTTGAATTGTTTTTGCGGTGTTTGGGATTGCTTTTCGAAGCTGCATATTTCTTTTTAATGGTGGTACTATATTAAACTAGTGAGAAGCTATGAAATACTGTAACAATTTGTTACATCCTTGCTTTGAGTTTCATTTAAAATTCGCCTTTAAGAAAAAAAACACCCTTATTAGTTACATGTTATCCGAATTTATATCTTCTATCAAAATGAATTAAGCAATTTTTCATAAGCAATGCCACTTAATCAATTACTACATGTTAACCAAAAATTTATGTTCTTAGAGTAATTTTGATGGGAAACAAATTAGATTAGTATGTGTATTATTTTACGGGGTTCTTTTGTGGAACGTTTTTTTAGGGTTACAAGATCTTGAAGCACATATTGTTACTCGAGTATAAGAGATATTAGTACCTTTTGTAACCTTTCGGTTTCATGTTGAGGCAAACGATATTCATTCATGATCCAACTGGTTCGAATGCCTTTGGGAGCTTTTCCGGAATAAAAAACGAGGGTTTTCTTTAACCCAATGGATCTGAAATTTTCGGTTCGGATCATTCTATCAGCTCCAGTAGCTTTCCAATAACCTGAAGTTGTCACACGATTTGGGCGATCCCCGTTGCGGTATTTCCTATCTCTTGGAACATAGAAAAACCATTCTTTCTCTCCAATTGCTGCCAATGCTATAATAAAATGTAAAATATAAAGCAAATTATAGATCCGTTTGTATAATACCTAATTTTATTATTATCATTAGCAAAATCGAAAAGAAGAATCAAGAGTGAAAATGAACTACAAATTGGGTTTAGGACAAAAAATAATATTCATTGATCAAATAAATGTGTATGTTTCTTGATACCCAGAAAACAAATAAAACCCAAGAAAATGGAAGATGTAGAATAATCTTTAGTTATATACTTTGGATATTTTATGATAGAACTCAAGCAGAAATGAAAACTGTAGTAAGAAAACAAAGTACACACCAATTTCAGATAGTTAACCAAGATAACCATAAGCGATTGAAGCGACAAATCCCAACATAAATGGTGAAGCAACAACACGTACACATGGTCGTAACGGAAGGAGATGAAGCTATAAAATATTGATGATGATAATACATGTCGCAACTCCGGCTAAGTTGCTGATAAAATGGAAGTCAAATGAAGCAAAAAAAAAAAAAAAAAAAAAATCAAATGAAGCAAAAAAAAAAAAAAGGTACAAAACACTCACATGAGTTTGCATCTTCATTAGATTTAGCAAAGAAGTATATATGATGGTCATAGTTTTATGACTATGAAGATGATGAACTCAAAATTTAACAAAATCCATTTACCGAATTATTGAAATAACTATAAAAATTCTGATGAAAAACCACACACACCCACATCGTCGTTAGATGGATGTTAAAGTAATCAAAAGTTCATCATATCGAATCTGACTAGATGAAGATAACGAAAACCCCAAGATTTCCAAAGTTTAATAACCATCTTTAACGGTAAATCATTAGCAAGCAAGGAGCTAGATAGAACAAATTACAATAAGCAATTTAAATTTTAAATAGAAAAGAATCAAATTGGCTTTCACCAACTTACTGTAATGTTCTCTTGTATTGTTCTACACTAGCTCCTTGCAAGCTGTGTTTTATAAAATTACCGCCGTTAAAAAAACGTAAAGAATCAGGATCCACTAGATATTAGGAAATACCCACAAAAATGATGAAGAAAAACCACACACACAACTTATCATAAGCTCGAAAATCTAGTGCGAAAAGCAGTTGTATTTTAAGTAAAATCAAAGAAAGAATCGAATGAAAAGTAGCTGATTTTGTAAGAATTATATTATAAATAGATGATGATGAAGAAGAAGAATAAAAAAGATTTGTAAAGTTGGGTAGGTAGCTAAATATATATAGGTAGGATTAAGTAAAGAAAGTATACCAGGAAGTTCCCAAGGATCGTAACGATAAAGATCAAGAAAAGTGATGAGTTCAACATTGAATCTTTTGCCCTCTACCTTACGGCGAAGGTAGAATTCAACAAGCTCTTCTTCTGTTGGATGAAATCGAAAACCTGGCATCACCATGTCATTTTCGTGATGATCATCCCCGTTGTCGTCGTCTTCTTGCCTATTATTATTGTTGTTATTAACCTTACTGCTGCTCATCTCTTCTTCTTGTTGGTTCATCCTACTGTCATAAAACTACTGATTGCTCTTTCTGGCTTTTTATAAATGCCCATATATAATAATGCTAATATCTCATTTCACTAGTATTTATATTATTTATTTATTATAAAAGGACAAGAACTCAACCCATATATGTACAAAAATAGAATAGACTAGTTGGAAAAGGTTTACTTTTAATACATAGTATTGTTATGCATGTATTATTCTTATGGTGCTTCAACCGCGTTAACCTAATTATTGTTAAACGATAAATTTTAGACTGTTTCACTTCGGTACATAATTGTTAACCTTAGGATACAAAAACTGAGATTTGTTTTTATTCTTAGGATTTTCTAGATTGTAAAAAGAATATCGTTTTCTTTTTATACAATTTAAAAGATACAAAGGCTCTACCAAAAAGGCGTTTACGTCTAAAAAATCAAGTAAAGATGCTGAAGTGGTTAACACATTTAATCTTTTTGATGTTTTTGGTGATTCGGATGAGGATTCTATTACTAGTAAAGATTCAGATTTTGATAACAGATTTAGGAACATGGATAAACAGACAAGTGCTACTATTGATTCATTTGGCCGTTCAAGTACTACGGCTCTTGTTGAAAAGATTAATATGCTTGAAAATCAAACAATTGATGGGAAGCTTGTGTTATTGGGTGATGATCGGAAGCCGCTTCTTATGCAAAAGGGTAATGAGGAAAACTATGCAAGCATCCCAAGTTCGTCCAATGCGCCTCCTCCCTGTGTTTTGAAGAACACTCCTGACATGGTTAAAGAAAGAAAAAAGATAGGCAATCCATTCTATAAGGTTGATGATCTAGTTATCTCGGATAGTGATGATAATGAAGTCCTTGAAGACTTCAATGAAACTTCTAGTTTTCTGGCATTTGACGGTTCTAAAAGTGGTAGTGGAGTGGGCTGAGGAGCTTATTGAAGCAATAGAAGGAAGATACCCATGACCAAAACCTTTATAATGATGATGTGTTTGATGATTGTGGTCTGACTGATGCTCAATTTAAGTCTTATGACATTAGTCTCCGTGGTCATATTAGATATGTTGTTTTATTTAGTTTTTGCATAAGTATGGTATGTCATTTCTTATGCTTGTTTAAGTCTTAAGCATTGTAGGCGCCAGCGCATTTGGTTTGCCGTCTTTGAGTTGAGGTGTGAGATTCACCCACATCCATCGTACTTAATTGTTTTTTAAGTAATAATCAGTGTTGCAAAAATCGGCCGAATCACCGATTAATCGGTAATCGGCCATACACCTTGTAGAATTTTGAAAATCGGTCAAAAAATCGGTCAGGTAAAAAAAGTTGGCCAAAAATCGGTTAAAAATCAGCCGAATCGGTCAAAAATCGGCCTAATCGGTTAACTTTAAAAAAATAATAATTTCACTTATGACGCACAATGGGGATCGTTTATTTCACTTATAACACACAATGGGCCTTATAATCATAATTGGAGCCTTTTATTGAGGTTTGTAAACATAGTAGGCTTGAAATCAGTTAAGATCTTTAGTTTGATCTCCAGAAATATCCAAAACTTGCAGGAAATTCCAATCCGATTAATCACCGATTAATCCCGCCTTGACCGATTACTCGCTACAGGATGGTCGACCGGCCGACTACCGATTCCCTATTTTTGCAACATTGGTAATAATATTTTACGGAGGCAACCTTTTAAAAAAATTTAAAAAAAAGGAAAAGATATATATATATATATATATATATATATATATATATATATATATGCTTTGTTTCCATTGAGAAGGTTGAGAAACAATTTGGACCATAAAAATCAATTAGTCTTAATTAATCATAAAAGTCATTGATTTAAATAAAAATGGCAAAATAGTAATTGAATCACTAAAAAAATATTGAAGACTAAAGACTCCCACAATTATGGCTTCTTTAATTTCGAATTTGTTGGCATAATAAATTTTCCTATACGTTATTTCCTATCTTAATTTTCACATACGCTTGTTTTGCTTGTTTTGTTTATGATTCATTTTTTCTACATATTACTATTTCTACTAACCAATAAAATACAAACATATTATAAAGATTAAAGATGACTATCAGATATCCTATAACCACAACTAAAGAAATCTTTGTGAAACACAAGATTCATGTTATTAAATGTAATATGTATTACACGCAATTTTGAGTTTTGAATCAAAAAACATAGTAACTTTATAAATAATGAATCTTTAAAAAGCTAGTTAGTTCAAATTGAATCATTGTCAATATGTGAATCATAAATCATTTATTTAGGTTTTTGAATCAATTGAATTAATGAATCAAAAGTGAATTAATTCAAGTGTTTTCATAACCTTTACTAGTTGACATAATAATGATTCACTAATAAATCATATCTGATAATAAAAAAAAAGTTTACGTAAAATATGAATCATCACACATAAATAAAAAATATGAAGGTTGGTGATTTATTAAGAAACCTTAAGCGTATACATATTCGTGATAATAAAAAAGCGTGTGGCAACTAGCAAAGATTAATCATTATATTTTAAATGATGATTCATATTCATGTGATAATGAATCACATATTTGATCTGATATTAAAAAAGAGTATACATATTCAAGTGAATGCATTTGACGATGACGAAAACTTAGTAAACTCAAATTAAAAAATTGAATTAATTAGTAAGTTTTAATTTATATTTAGAGAAGAGGACTGTAACGCATAATGCATTAAAGTAGTGTTAATGATAGTGAAATACAAAATTTTAAATGCCTATCATACCCTTGTATTAGCTTAATGAGATGAATGGTCAAGATTGTTTCTCATTCTTCTCATATATATATGGGGTAAATTGAGATGCAGTAACTTATAACCTTAATGTACTAATAAGTTAAGTTTATAAACTATAATGCAGTAACTTATAACCTTAATTACAAGTTACTGCATCATAATTAATAGTGAAGTGTGTCAACTATAATGCAGTAACTTATAACCTTAATGCACTAAAATTATAATTGTGATGCAGTAACTTACAACCTTAATGCACTAATAAGCTAAGTGCATCAACTATAATGCAGTAACTTATAACCTTAATGCACTAAAATCATAATTGTGATGCAGTTACTTATAATGGCTGGTTGAGATTGAGTTCAGGGAATGAAAGTTCAATTTCTTGAAGCTCTGTGATATATCATATTATCTTCAGATCCAAACATTTTCTTCTTGCCATTAGTGTCTTCATTTGGTGGGCAGAAGAGAATTTAGGGATAGCTTTATTTGAACTGATAATATGGGCTCAGGATTCTCATATTTCATTGTATTCACCCCCTCAGGTGTTGAGGATGGATGCTGATAAATGACCATCGCTTGGTTGTTAGGTTCAGGTTCCGATGGCTTTGGACTATCTACAAATGGAGAGACCAATTGTTGTTGTGTAGTAGTGGTCTCAACTGGCTTATCCTCCTCAATAGTTGTTGGGGCTGATGAATTCGGGACTGAAGAACTACCATTTGAGAGTGCAACATGAAGTAGGTGTAGGAGGTTAGTGACATTGGTTTTGATCTCAGCAACATCTTAAGTCAACTGAGCTTGATTCGACTTAATATTTTTCAGTCTTTTGCTAGTTCCTTAGTCTAAAGATTTGCACATGTAAGTGAGGGAAGTATTGATTTCGGTAATACCTGAAGCTACTTGAGCCCGATTAGTTCCAATTTTGGGCAGACTCTTTCCTGTTGACCATGCCAAGGACTTGTAAGATTCACCATTGGAGTTGATACATTTTTAATCTCAGATATAGAGACACGAAGTTCAGGAACCTTAGACTCAACCATTTCCTTGTGCAGGTTCTCAATGACTAAGGCCAGGGTTTAAAAGGACTATTCAACATGTTCAGTGTCTTGACGGTTATGTTTGAACCCCTTCTTGATGTTGTGCTTCAATTCTGAATACCCACCCCAATTTTAAAGTTTTTCTTTTTAACATCATTCAAGACTTAATTAATCACATAATCACCAAGCAGTGGTAGATGTGATGCAAGCCTCATTTCAGTATAGGATCATTTGAGATTGTTCATGTGTTAAGGAAGGAGGAGACTTAACTTGAGTGCTCTGAGGAGGAGTTTGTTCTTTCGCGGTTCTTTCTTTAGGGACCTGAGGACTTTGTTCAGATTCCTCAACATCCATTATCTCCTCATCAATGAGAGTGACCTCATTCTCCTCATCAGGTAGAGTGTAAGCTTGGGCATTATCATCATTAGAATTTAAGATTCCTTGCATTTCACCAATTCTCAGTGGGGGGTATTTTGTGTACCTCATCAGTGAGATGAGGAGAGTTCAATGAATTATCGGGATCTTTTTGGGGTCCCTCAGGAAAACATTGGGATGAACTAGTGCCTTCGTTGGGACTTTTTGATTGTTGTGATAAAATACCCTGAGGAACTAAGTGATGTTCAGATTTCTTAAAAGTGTGACCCTCAGGCCCAGAATATTGTTTGTCATGGACCATGTCAGGAATTGGTAGGTCAATTTCGGGCTAAGAAAACCCTTAACCATCATCCCTACGAGAAGACTCGGGGTGTAAGGAGGGAGTGGAATGTTAAGACTCTGACAAAGACTCTCTAGTAGATTGGTGGTTGTCTTTCTCTTCAGTTCCACTTCCTACTGAAGTTTTTGTGGAGGTTGCTTGTAGTGCCTCCTTTTGGCTGCCTAAAGTTTTCAGGGGAAGCAACAGGTGGTTGGTGTGGGTCTTTGATTCCCTTGCAATGAAAGGACTGGATTGATCAAATAAGTAGTGTTTTTATGCATCATTTATAACAACCCGTAAAATTTCGGATTATTTTAATAATATTTATCGCGTCAGAAAATTCAAATCAATTATTTTCCGACAAAATGCCAATATCTAAAATTTAAAACTGAGAGGTCATCTCGTTTCCTTAGAAATAAGACACCGCACATACAATACTTGCCCACAAAGTATCTGTGAAATTTATTATTGTCCAAGTTAAAATTTAAGCATACATAAGCTTAAACCATTAGTTATACCGCATACTGCAGCGCAGTAGCATACAAAACTAAAAAAAAAAATAATAAATACTGAGATAAGAGAAAAATACACTTTTTATCAATCACTAATAATTTACGAAAGAAAACGAGAAGTTATCTCGAGAATTTAGGAAGTCATGGCACCGCACGCAGACCGACACCAAATTAATAACGGCAAACAATTATAATCAAATTTCAACGTAATAAGAATGTCACAATATTACGTTTAAGAAATCGTTTCAGAAAATATAATTTCTATATTTTCCGAGTACCAGGAAGGTACGTTTACTCGAAGATTCGACAAAACACGGGGTACAATCTATACTGGGATGTATAATAAAACAAAATAAGTATCAACCATATTCCCACAAAAATCTGATTTTTATTCTCTCCTACCCTCTACCCACGCCTCCCTATTGTCTCCCTCTCTCTCTTGTTCGACAAAAACTCAGAAAAGCCAAAACATAAAAATGGAAAACTGCAAACACCTTTCTTCTTCATCCTTCATTATCATCCTTAAATGGAAACTCTACAAAACTAGACATCACATGAAGATGTTGGGAGCGCGGCTGAGAAAAGACTAGAGCAAGAAAAGGGTATCTCCCTAAGCACTAGGCCAAGAAAGCTAGGAGGCTCCCTTTCCTCTCCTTCATCTATACAAGGGTCAAGTTTCTCAAGAGTTTTCATTCACTTCCTATCAAATCCGAAAATTAGGGTTCCATCATATCAAGGGGCTTTTAAAAATTGATAGAGGGGTTTTGTCCATTAAAGTATAAGGAAGCTATTCCAAGTACTAATTGTTCTAATTCGCCATGAATCTCCTCCGATTGAGCTCTTGAAGTTTCGGTGTTCATAAGCTACTCGACCCACTAATGGGTTTAGTGTAAGAACACATTCCTTGTTATTATTTTGTTATCTAATGAGTTGTAATTACATTAAATTTGTAATTCGAATTTACATTATTCGTTGGGTTGATTTAAACTAATTATTGGATGTCATAATAATATTACAATGTTAGTAACAAATTGGGTAGGTTAAAATGGTGATGTTTTGTTGTTGTTGTGTGGCTAACGAGAACCAAGAAACAGAAAAAGGTAATATTTTGTATTTTGGTGTCATAGTTTCAGTTTATTTGGAGTAGTAGTAAACTCGTTTAAGATTAATTAGCTACTGTCTCAAATCAATTAGTGTACCCGCGTTCAGGTCGGGTTTGTTGACCCAGACTCATTTGAGTCAAGACTCGGATGACTCGAGCTTAACCGCACACCCAGTTTGTAACTGAGATTCAGTCGCGGGTTTGATTTTCTTGTGGTTGATAATCGGCTTAGTTGTTTTCGGCTTGTTGCCTGTTATTTCGACTTGTTCTTGATGTCCTCTTAATAACTTATCTTCACTCTTGGCTTATTCCATTCTTATTTTTCGACATAATTATCTTACTCGAATGTTAGTCGACTTGTTTTATTTGTTGCCTACTCTGTGCTTGTTAGGCCAACGAGTCACCACAAGGGTGTGGTGCTTGTTTGTACTACCCTCGACTCAACCATGACACCACAAAGAATGTGATGTGATCTTGGTCTAACGGGAGATGCTTGCGAGGGTGCGACTGTGTCATGTCACCTATTCGAGTCAAGTGTACAAGTTGGGTAGTACCCGACTCCTAGTGTTTTGTTGCCTTGTTCCAGTGTACAAGAGCCTTGCATTTGAAGTTGTATCGAAGTCACCATAGGGATACGTGTGTCTTGCTTGCTTCGAGCCAAAGGAGAACACCTCGAGGGTGTTTCTACCCGACTCAACATTAGACCATATTGTGGTCTTTGAAGACTTGTAAAGGTCTTGGTATATGTTTCGTTCTTTGTTGCACATACATTTTTCTTTGTGCTTCTTGCGTCAACACTGCCTATACCCACAAAGTCACCATAAACTGCTCCCAATCAATGTCTAAAAGTTATAACCCATTTGGGCCTCAAAGCCCATACAGTTTAAAGATGCATTGGTTTTACTATATGCCCAAGCCCAACCCAACTTCCACTTAAATGATGCATATCATCTGGGTCGAAGCCCATCCCATCTATTTTGCATTCTAACAGCCCACTCGGGGCGTGTATAGTAGTAAGTGGTCTCGAGTATTCGTCAACTAAATCCCGTCTCATTCCATTCATTAACTCACCAACCATTACATTTTATGCACTCGACATAAATTAAATACACGACTTATGACAATAATTGCAATATATCGTAACTTGAATAACGGAATTATAAACACAAGTACTTATAATTATCTCGACTTATAAACTACACGAGACATAAACATACAAGTTTAATTGTTAAAGCCGGATGTTAGACTTGATAAAATAAGACATATAGTTTTGACATTTAAACATGAACATACACATGAGCCAAATCAAATTTTCGGAAAAACCTATTTATTAATGAAATGTAGATATTAGTCAACTCACATAAATTTTTCTAATGTAAATTGCATACAAATTAAATTAAGGCTTAACTTACTGTTAAAATTTAATGACATGAATATATATATATAAACTCTTATTACATATATAAAACTTTTCAAAACATATTACTTGAAATGCAATTATTAAAACCTACATTATATTTTGACTACTACAATTTACACATGTATTAAGACTTAGTACACTTATACTAGGTGCGATAAAAGATTACTTTTGTCATTAGTCAACTAGATTGGATAAAATATACCCTTGGCTTATGCTAGATCCGGCATAAGCACCTAAGCTATTTTACTAATTCAAACAAAACTTATTTCTTGAAAACGAGTAATGGGAATCCTTCTAGTAAATTACATTTCAAACTTGTTGAAACATATTTATCATTTTATGACCACATTATGTTTTTATAAATTGTATATAAAGAGTTAGTTGAAACTTAATTTCTCTTTAAAATAAATACATTTATTTTAAAGGCCACATGTCATGAATATATATATATATTTCTTTCGTTCACACCAACAATGTCTCATCATACGTACTGCCTTCGTACATCATCATTCGGTCATTCTCTAACCAAAGTCTCGTTCATTCTTGAGCTCTTCCGGTTTCTGCTATGCACTTCCCTAAGCCGAAATACACAAAGTTTTGAAAAAGTTATTTTCAAACTTAAATACTGCCACACAAGCAACAACAACAACAACATAAACATTTAAAACTTATAAAGTTAGTTAAACTTTATCGAGTCTTAAACATAAAGACTAAATATGCCGTACTTAATTAGGTTGCGTGTCGGAGCCGTGCACTATCACTTCTTGATTAAATTCCCTTTAGACTTCATATTGCACATGCCAAGGTGAGTTTCATAGCCCCTACTCTTACTTGTTTTATAACTGTTTTGGGGGAAGATACATGCTCTTTTTACTTAAATCATTTTACTTGTGCATTCCATGCATACTATGCTTTCACATGTTTAAAGTTTTCATCATACATAGATGTTTTATAGAGCATACCAAAATGTTTCACCTAGAATATTACGCAGCTTAGCCTAAGTCCTTAGATCCCAAATTTCCCTCTTCATGAACCGTCAATTCCTGCTGGGAAGCGCGAATGTTATAAATAGATCTATTGAGGGTGACTCCTCTGTTCGGTTGACCCCGCTTGGGTCAAGGCGAAACATATAGCATGTCGGGACCGAGTGTATTGGGATAAACACTCGCCATGGGCTCTGTATTTGTATGACTTCTTTGTGCATACAAGAACTGTCGTAGTTTCGGTTGCATGAACTTAGTGCTAGCGTAATAGATTCAACATATGACATTATATTCGTTGTAATGTGCATATACCCTACTTATGGTCCGCTAATGAAATCTCTTTTATGAAATCCTTTTATGAACTGAAATCATGAACTTTATGACATTATGCAAGACGTAATGGTCATCAGAAACCAAATTTGAAACAGTGTACTGATATCTATTTTTAAATAAACCTATGAACTCACCAGCGTAAGCTTACCCCTTTTAGCATGTATCTTCAGGTTTTGAGGTGATAGCTTATCTTTGGAGGCGCAAGGCAAAGTCATGGCATGGTCATAGACGACTCTGATTTATGTATTGGGACCACTTATTTGTAATGGGCCATTTTCCGCACTACTTAATAATGTAAACATTGTTTTTAATAATGAATAAAAGTTTATTTATGAAAAACCAATTGTTCTATGCTTATGTTGTGATACCAATTTAGTAGCACCCCAATACACGTATGCTTCCGCTGAGTCATTTTTGGGGGTGTTACAGATTGGCATCAGAGCCTAGGTTATAGAGAACTGGGTAATTTTTAAAACCTAGACTATAACCACTTTTACAAAAACTAAACCCTGTGACCGACACATGCCTGCCTGCCAAGCTGATGCCTCACTTATGATCCTGTTGAGATCATACTTGTTAAGATACATGTTTTATCACTGCTTACCTAATTTCATTATAGGTTATAATTATTTTCCCTATATGTACAATTACGTATCACTGCACTACACCTTTCCCTCACATAAAGAGAATAATTGTTCTAATCCTTCAAGACAACCTTTAAATGTATTGTGACATATTACTAGCGTAACTAAGCTAAGTATTTCAAAATTCATTGAACCTCGGGTGAATGTAGACTGATAACCTATATTCAACCAGGGACAGTGGGACATAGCCTGATCACCTATGTCCGACTCAGAGGTGAATTTTGCAGTACTTAGGAAAGTTATAATAGCCTTATGTCAAGTGAGAAAATGATAAACATGTAACATTTCAATAAACCACACATTGACGGTTACCCTGAAGCCACACACTGGCGTCACACTATCCTTTAAACACAAGCCACTCATCGGCATACACTAATCACAAGCCACTCATCGGCATACACTAATCACAAGCCACTCATCGGCATACACTAATCACAAGCCACTCACCGGCATACCCTAATCATAAACCACTCACTGGCATTTCCTAAACATAAACCACTCACTGGTATTTCCTAAACACAAACCACTCACTGGCATTCCCTAAACATAAGTCACTCACTGACATTCCTAATCACAAGTCACTCACTGGCATTTCTTAGTCATAAAACACTCACTGGCATCACAATATTTCTTAATCATAAGCCACTCACTGGCGTCATACTACTTCTTAATCATAGACTTTATAATTCCATATCACAATCGGGTTATGTTATAGTCACTCCTACCCCACACCTTACGCCCTATGAACAAACCAAGCCATTCTAGGAGCAACCTTCCAATAGCACCTATGAGAAGATACAATAAACCTTTGGCAAAAATCTAGAAGGACATGAATAAGGGACCTATAACCCCACAGAAACTTGAAAACTTTACGCCCTACCTTGAGAAGTAAATACCTAGAAGCTTCACCCACCTCTCAAGGATAACTGTATCTACCTTGTTACCCTTCTACAAACGAAATAAAAGAGTTTTCATACAAACTACTTTCGATTATCCCTCAAACCATCATAATCAAAATACTTCATGAATCATTCTACAAACCAAATTACCACCTTTCCATTCCACCATAAAATAAACTACAATTCTACCCATACCTTACCAAAATAAAGTGTTCCTTAATACTTTGAAAGGTATCCCAGAACCACTCCGCTGGTTACTTATTTCCCCGAAATGTGTTTTAAGTTAATACCCCATAAACAGAAATGATCAATGTCCTCCTTAGTAACTAAGCCTGACCCTAGAATATATCCTACGCCGCTACCTAAAACCATAGATAACCATGAGGTTCAACAACATTAAATCCCAGACCTTACCCAACTTAGACAAACTAAACCCTACCTGTAGCTATGGGTAAATGTTATATCCTGCTACACATCCTTGCTACAATATATTTTCCAAATTTGAGGATTCCCCTTTTAGAATCCAACAATAATACTTTCCAAAATCCCTCATTAAAATGAGACAAAATGCTGAAACACTAAAAGTTTCGCAAAATTTCCCTATACATCCCATAATTTAGAACCAGTTTTACAATCTTTTAAAAATATGTCATTTTTACATCTTATCGATTTTGAAATATGGTCTTAGCCAAACTTGTACAAACATTTAGGGAAATTCGAAAACAAATGTTTCTTCATCCCTTAAGAATCAATCCATATACTTAGAACCATTAAACAAAAAAAAAAATGGGTACGTTTTGATAAAACCATGAGAAGTTAGAGATGCTCACACTAACAAAATGGTGAAACCTCATAACATCAAGAATTAAAACGTTCAATCAATGAACCTACCCCAGAAAATCATGGCTCCTCAGATAGAGGATGTGCTGCTGGCATAACACCTAGGTGCCCATACCCCAAAGAGGAAACCCTAGAACAACCTAGGGAAAAATTCAGAAACTTGTTCCAAATACCATCACCTCGTTCCCGAAACCCTATCGGATAACGTAAACTGAGATCCGGGACGGATCTCCTGTAAGGTGGGTAGACTATAACAACCCGTAAAATTTCGGATTATTTTAATAATATTTATCGCGTCAGAAAATTCAAATCAATTATTTTCCGACAAAATGCCAATATCTAAAATTTAAAACTGAGAGGTCATCTCGTTTCCTTAGAAATAAGACACCGCACATACAATACTTGCCCACAAAGTATCTGTGAAATTTATTATTGTCCAAGTTAAAATTTAAGCATACATAAGCTTAAACCATTAGTTATACCGCATACTGCAGCGCAGTAGCATACAAAACTAAAAAAAAATAAATAAATAAATACTGAGATAAGAGAAAAATACACTTTTTATCAATCACTAATAATTTACGAAAGAAAACGAGAAGTTATCTCGAGAATTTAGGAAGTCATGGCACCGCACGCAGACCGACACCAAATTAATAACGGCAAACAATTATAATCAAATTTCAACGTAATAAGAATGTCACAATATTACGTTTAAGAAATCGTTTCAGAAAATATAATTTCTATATTTTCCGAGTACCAGGAAGGTACGTTTACTCGAAGATTCGACAAAACACGGGGTACAATCTATACTGGGATGTATAATAAAACAAAATAAGTATCAACCATATTCCCACAAAAATCTGATTTTTATTCTCTCCTACCCTCTACCCACGCCTCCCTATTGTCTCCCTCTCTCTATTGTTCGACAAAAACTCAGAAAAGCCAAAACATAAAAATGGAAAACTGCAAACACCTTTCTTCTTCCTCCTTCATTATCATCCTTAAATGGAAACTCTACAAAACTAGACATCACATGAAGATGTTGGGGGCGCGGCTGAGAAAAGACTAGAGCAAGAAAAGGGTATCTCCCTAAGCACTAGGCCAAGAAAGCTAGGAGGCTCCCTTTCCTCTCCTTCATCTATACAAGGGTCAAGTTTCTCAAGAGTTTTCATTCACTTCCTATCAAATCCGAAAATTAGGGTTCCATCATATCAAGGGGCTTTTAAAAATTGATAGAGGGGTTTTGTCCATTAAAGTATAAGGAAGCTATTCCAAGTACTAATTGTTCTAATTCGCCATGAATCTCCTCCGATTGAGCTCTTGAAGTTTCGGTGTTCATAAGCTACTCGACCCACTAATGGGTTTAGTGTAAGAACACATTCCTTGTTATTATTTTGTTATCTAATGAGTTGTAATTACATTAAATTTGTAATTCGAATTTACATTATTCGTTGGGTTGATTTAAACTAATTATTGGATGTCATAATAATATTACAATGTTAGTAACAAATTGGGTAGGTTAAAATGGTGATGTTTTGTTGTTGTTGTGTGGCTAACGAGAACCAAGAAACAGAAAAAGGTAATATTTTGTATTTTGGTGTCATAGTTTCAGTTTATTTGGAGTAGTAGTAAACTCGTTTAAGATTAATTAGCTACTGTCTCAAATCAATTAGTGTACCCGTGTTCAGGTCGGGTTTGTTGACCCAGACTCATTTGAGTCAAGACTCGGATGACTCGAGCTTAACCGCACACCCAGTTTGTAACTGAGATTCAGTCGCGGGTTTGATTTTCTTGTGGTTGATAATCGGCTTAGTTGTTTTCGGCTTGTTGCCTGTTATTTCGACTTGTTCTTGATGTCCTCTTAATAATTTATCTTCACTCTTGGCTTATTCCATTCTTATTTTTCGACATAATTATCTTACTCGAATGTTAGTCGACTTGTTTTATTTGTTGCCTACTCTGTGCTTGTTAGGCCAACGAGTCACCACAAGGGTGTGGTGCTCGTTTGTACTACCCCCGACTCAACCATGACACCACAAAGAATGTGATGTGATCTTGGTCTAACGGGAGATGCTTGCGAGGGTGCGACTGTGTCATGTCACCTATTCGAGTCAAGTGTACAAGTTGGGTAGTACCCGACTCCTAGTGTTTTGTTTCCTTGTTCCAGTGTACAAGAGCCTTGCATTTGAAGTTGTATCGAAGTCACCATAGGGATACGTGTGTCTTGCTTGCTTCGAGCCAAAGGAGAACACCTCGAGGGTGTTTCTACCCGACTCAACATTAGACCATATTGTGGTCTTTGAAGACTTGTAAAGGTCTTGGTATATGTTTCGTTCTTTGTTGCACATACATTTTTCTTTGTGCTTCTTGCGTCAACACTGCCTATACCCACAAAGTCACCATAAACTGCTCCCAATCAATGTCTAAAAGTTATAACCCATTTGGGCCTCAAAGCCCATACAGTTTAAAGATGCATTGGTTTTACTATATGCCCAAGCCCAACCCAACTTCCACTTAAATGATGCATATCATCTGGGTCGAAGCCCATCCCATCTATTTTGCATTCTAACAGCCCACTCGGGGCGTGTATAGTAGTAAGTGGTCTCGAGTATTCGTCAACTAAATCCCGTCTCATTCCATTCATTAACTCACCAACCATTACATTTTATGCACTCGACATAAATTAAATACACGACTTATGACAATAATTGCAATATATCGTAACTTGAATAACAGAATTATAAACACAGGTACTTATAATTATCTCGACTTATAAACTACACGAGACATAAACATACAAGTTTAATTGTTAAAGCCGGATGTTAGACTTGATAAAATAAGACATATAGTTTTGACATTTAAACATGAACATACACATGAGCCAAATCAAATTTCCGGAAAAACCTATTTATTAATGAAATGTAGATATTAGTCAACTCACATAAATTTTTCTAATGTAAATTGCATACAAATTAAATTAAGGCTTAACTTACTGTTAACATTTAATGACATGAATATATATATATAAACTCTTATTACATATATAAAACTTTTCAAAACATATTACTTGAAATGCAATTATTAAAACCTACATTATATTTTGACTACTACAATTTACACATGTATTAAGACTTAGTACACTTATACTAGGTGCGATAAAAGATTACTTTTGTCATTAGTCAACTAGATTGGATAAAATATACCCTTGGCTTATGCTAGATCCGGCATAAGAACCTAAGCTATTTTACTAATTCAAACAAAACTTATTTCTTGAAAACGAGTAATGGGAATCCTTCTAGTAAATTACATTTCAAACTTGTTGAAACATATTTATCATTTTATGACCACATTATGTTTTTATAAATTGTATATAAAGAGTTAGTTGAAACTTAATTTCTCTTTAAAATAAATACATTTATTTTAAAGGCCACATGTCATGAATATATATATATATTTCTTTCGTTCACACCAACAATGTCTCATCATACGTACTGCCTTCGTACATCATCATTCGGTCATTCTCTAACCAAAGTCTCGTTCATTCTTGAGCTCTTCCGGTTTCTGCTATGCACTTCCCTAAGCCGAAATACACAAAGTTTTGAAAAAGTTATTTTCAAACTTAAATACTGCCACACAAGCAACAACAACAACAACATAAACATTTAAAATTTATAAAGTTAGTTAAACTTTATCGAGTCTTAAACATAAAGACTAAATATGCCGTACTTAATTAGGTTGCGTGTCGGAGCCGTGCACTATCACTTCTTGATTAAATTCCCTTTAGACTTCATATTGCACATGCCAAGGTGAGTTTCATAGCCCCTACTCTTACTTGTTTTATAACTGTTTTGGGGGAAGATACATGCTCTTCTTACTTAAATCATTTTACTTGTGCATTCCATGCATACTATGCTTTCACATGTTTAAAGTTTTCATCATACATAGATGTTTTATAGAGCATACCAAAATGTTTCACCTAGAATATTACGCAGCTTAGCCTAAGTCCTTAGATCCCAAATTGCCCTCTTCATGAACCGTCAATTCCTGCTGGGAAGCGCGAATGTTATAAATAGATCTATTGAGGGTGACTCCTCTATTCGGTTGACCCCGCTTGGGTCAAGGCGAAACATATAGCATGTCGGGACCGAGTGTATTGGGATAAACACTCGCCATGGGCTCTGTATTTGTATGACTTCTTTGTGCATACAAGAACTGTCGTAGTTTCGGTTGCATGAACTTAGTGCTAGCGTAATAGATTCAACATATGACATTATATTCGTTGTAATGTGCATATACCCTACTTATGGTCCGCTAATGAAATCTCTTTTATGAAATCCTTTTATGAACTGAAATCATGAACTTTATGACATTATGCAAGACGTAATGGTCATCAGAAACCAAATTTGAAATAGTGTACTGATATCTATTTTTAAATAAACCTATGAACTCACCAGCGTAAGCTGACCCCTTTTAGCATGTATCTTCAGGTTTTGAGGTGATAGCTTATCTTTGGAGGCGCAAGGCAAAGGCATGGCATGGTCATAGACGACTCTGATTTATGTATTGGGACCACTTGTTTATAATGGGCCATTTTCCGCACTACTTAATAATGTAAACATTGTTTTTAATAATGAATAAAAGTTTATTTATGAAAAACCAATTGTTCTATGCTTATGTTGTGATACCAATTTAGTAGCACCCCAATACACGTATGCTTCCGCTGAGTCATTTTTGGGGGTGTTACATCATTTATCCCACATATTTTGCTCTTTTACTATGTTTTTATATAAGAATCATTGCTTAATCGTTTACTTTTCTCATTCTTAGTTATTTTGGAGCAAAATAGGAAAGACACGGAAATTGACGTCATTTTGAGAAAAATTGAAGAACAACTACTGATCAAAAGATGCATACAACGTATCCATGCAAATAGGGATATGGTGTATAGTTTACTTAGAAGATTACAAGACTTGCCTATAATACGGAGAATACGGTGTATCTATATCTGGGTATACGCCATATATTACACTTTGCCATTTTGAAGATTGTTGGATAACAGAAAAATACGGGGTATCCAATTTTGAAGATACGTTGTCTAGGAGCCCTAGCCAAAGAAGAACCAAGACCAGATTACAAGGAATACGGCGTATACAATTCCATGGATACGCCGTATCAAAGGTTGGTCAGTCAGTTGACCATCATATTTTATTTAGAGGAGCCTACGTTTGATATCTTCAATATGGCATATTCAACTTGAATACGCCGTATCGGTGCCAAAATCAGAAAACTATAAATAGAAGCCCTAACCACGACTTAGGGCATCATTCTCTCTACCCTTGGTGATTCTCAAATTTCTAGAGGCAAGAAAATGCAGAAAACATCATTCTACCCCTGAAGAACATCTCGTATCATTATATCATTGTTTAATAATTCGGTTGGCGGATCATTTCACTATGAATACTATCCGTTTGAATTTGATTATTCTATGTGCATTGCTACTGAAATTATGGGCTAACACCCTTTGTTGTTATCCAAGTTTATGAATATTATGTTGATTGGATTTGTTTACTTGATTTATTGTTATTTCGATGGATACTTTATATGTTTATCATGCTCAATTCGTTTGTTTTCTTGATTTAAATATGTCGTCTATAATCTAGATTATAAGTTTCTAGATAACTTCTATGATTTATGCTGCGTATCTTAATGGTTGATGAAATTGATAACATGCCTTCACGAATGTTGCCATTAAGATTAGAGGTCGACCCAGCCCTAGGTTAGATGAATTATGATTAAAGCAAGTAAGTTAACGCGAGATTTATTATAGATGACCATTCGCAGGAGTTTAGGTAGTCTCACTTCCATTAGACTACTAAAATAAATTATATAGAATAGCTGAGAAACTTAATGTGTGTTTCAAACTTATTGGCATTGCGATCATCCGGTTAAGGGTTGATATACATAGGACTAGGTAACCGTGACTATCTGGCCTAGCTTGTACTCGATTCACCAATGAAAAGAACATTAGATCATTGCACTTGTAGACGAATCATTAAAAAAATAATAAGATGAACTTGGCTAGCATGTTCTACTTTCATCGACTATAACTTAGTTAATTTTAATGTTTTATTATTTTTACTTTATTTATTAGTTTAATTAATCAAATCATGCCAATCTCTTAGATTGAACCCTCTTTTTAGTGTATAGATTAGTTAATTATATTGCCACTAGGTTTAGCATAAGTAAGTTCGCTCCTTGCGAACAACCCGTACTTACCATCCTACTATAATTGACCGGGTACACTACTCGTTAGTGTTAGTCTATAGGTTAGTTCAGTATATAAATTTAAAATCTGATTAGAACTCATCAACGACTCTACATTTTTTTGGCCTTTTGATCCATCACCACTATTTTTTCGGAAAGAGATGGTGGTTTGTTTCTTTGTTTTTCCTACATTGGCTTGAGGGGATTCATGCTGGATAGAAAAAGATGGTTTTTTCTTTTTCATGGCCTTTTGCCAAATTGTGCTCCTCCCTAAGCAGATTCAGGAGGTGTGTCATGTACTTAGGCACTTTCTTTACTTTATTAGGAGTTGTATCCGGTTATACAGCCGAAGACTGAGAGGCAAACTGAAACACATCATTCATGTGTTTAGTAAAAGAAACTTCATTTTCACGAATAGTTTTGGAGTAGTTTGACTTACTCAGGACAAAAGGAGTTATTCCTTCCCCTGAGTCAGTGTTGTACTCCTCATCGATTAATTTCTCTATTACCAGAGACACAAACCTAGGATAGGCCTTTGTTTTCTGGTGTGTCCCTGATGATAGTTTGGCTACTAAGTCGTCAGATATGACCTTGGGTATGTTAAATGGGGTCATAGTGATGAGACCCTAAAGTATCATCTATTGGCTTGAGTTCAACTGATCAGTAGAGCTTTTGTTACCACTTAGTCTTTGAATAATATGAGTCATTAAAATCCTCCAGGTAGGTGAAAACCATGAGTTGTAAAGGGGTGTCGTTGAAGCAAGTTCAAGAGAATCTAGGTTAGGATTCTTTTACTTTGAAGACCTAATGTTTCCAGTTCAGTCTTTATAGTCAATGACTATGAAGTTTATCAAAAGATAGAGGTTTCGACCCATCTTTGACTATGAAGTTTATGATTGTTGTTTCACCCTTTTCTTCCACCATAGCAGCGTTCCTTTTTAGTTAGTTACAATGTTTTAAATAAGATAAACTAACCATATTTCATGTTTTAATAATGTAAGTTTAAACTTCAACAAGATAAATAAGCACACAGATATTTTCAACGAAATTCTTATTAGAAGTGAGTCAAATAATATACTTAAAATTGTTTGTGGAATAAAAATCTAAGTTGAACGATAATATTTTGGTGATCTCCTCACTAAAATATAAACTAAAATTATGTTTAAGTAAGTAATAAGCTTTAACCAACTGAATGCTTATGGATTATAGTTCTATTTGAAGGAGTAAACGTTCTCTTGAAAGTGTATCTCTTTTATTGCAAAAGATGAACATTTACTCATTTACAGCATTCTCTTTTATATGCAAAGATCGGCGTGGATAGCCGTTGGGTAATAATGACGTGTCAAGCTTTCATTCTTGGAACACGTCTAATCATACTTTAAGGAACATTGTTGACAACTGTTTGTTATTTTTATACCAACTCTTGTACTATCTTGACTTTGACAATTGCCTTACACTTATCTTCTTAAAAATTTTCACGCCTTTATATTTAAATGAATTATATATCTTTCTTAAATTTCTAAGCTCAAGATGTCTTGCTTATTAAGGAGATCTTCGAAAAGTGAATGAGTTATTGTCATAATTCACTAAAACATCCGCGTGTATGCCTATTGTGTTGTATATTAACACACATTATCAAAAAAATGGAAAGGAGAAAAGATATCTAGCACTAGAAAAGGTTTGACACCCTTTGGGGTGTAAGGTGGTTGAAAGAAAGATCGACATAGGCTATTGTGGGGCTACATGTAGAGGTGGTTTAAGATAGAAAATGACATCTCAAATAAGAGATCATCAACAACAGGGTGGACACTGCCCGTTAGCGGTGGCTTGGACCTTTCTTTATTCTACCATTTATTTTGATCTTTTTCGATTTAGTTACTCTATCTAAAAATTTATATTAGACCTCATGGTTTCAGGGAGAACTTTATAGTTTTTAGATATAATATCATAAATTTTTCGATACAGCCACTCACGGTAATCTATTGTTAAAAAGACTTCTAACTACCACACATTTTTGTGAGAGGTTTCAAGTTCAATTTCTGCTAAATGTAAACAATTTTGAACGATCACATCAAACTTATGAAAAAAGAGGGCAAAGCCCTCTGGTTTGATTTTTTGTGAATGGAGTTCAAACCCTGTTGATTAGTCAGTCAAAAGGTCAAAAAATATAGTTATCCAAAGAAAAAAAATAATATTACATAAAATACAATGATTTCAGAACATGTTTGAAACAAGTTAAGTTTAACCCGTGCGTTGCAACGTGAGATAACGAAACTTATGTTAATCGGACAAGTTTCTTGCGAAGTTTTTTTTTGAAGACAACACAAAAATCTAATCACTAAAAGATATAAGGCTTCAAACATGTGCATAAGTGTAAATACCTTTTGGTATAACTACCTTTTGGGTTAATTACTTAAATGTATTATACTTGTCACTTTTCGTTATTATGTGTACTGATTTTTTTTTGTGTGTATTAAAATTTTAAATTTCGATTATTTTGTGTATTTTGTGACTATTCAGCCATGTAAAATGATTATTCTACCTTTTGAAATTTGAAATAGTAAGGGTTAAAATGGTCATAAAATACATACAAATCGAAATTTGAAAATTCAATATAAAAAATGTTAAATAAATAAAATTTTTAGCACACACAATAACAAAAGATGATAAATATAATACATTTTCCAACAATTAACTTTTACCTTTTCTTAAACTTTATAATTTTCGCGACATTATTTCAATTTCTTAAAATTACTACTAATAGTTAAGCTTAATCAAGCTAAAGTATTGATTTTCTAATGATACCAAAAGATAAAGAATTACAATAAGAAAGACAACTTTTTTTTTTTTATAATTTACAATAATTTTCCATTGTCAAATAAAAAAAGCTAACTAATTTAATAGATATGTATATATGATAGTTATATATTATCATTACATAAAAAGTAAAGCTATCAAAAAATTATAAGAAAACAAAATACATAAACCTTATTACGTTTTTGAGATTTGCTAACAACAACTTCATTAGTGTTGTTTAAGCATTCAGTGTTCAGATAATTAACACTTAATGATTTTTAAACATTTCATACTTAACATTAGGCTGGCTCCAATAGACGAGATCGATCGATTGAAACGATCGATCCACAATCGATCGCCCTATTGTGGGTGAAGTCGATCGCCCAAATTCACTCCCAACTTGGTCTTGCCTGCGATTAAATACAAATTCAGTTTTGTGTGTGTATTGAATAATTATAAAAGGTATATTTGTGGGGTATGTTTTTTGTAGTGTATGTCGCCTTACTGGGGTACCCAATCGCCTGAAGGTCGCTGTAGAGAGAAAGCTGACGTGGCAGGGAAAATGAGGAGGATTGCGTCCCCTTACTGGAACCAGCCTTACATACCATATTAAAAATGATTAAAATTATATAATTTATAGAATATATATGAGGCATTAAATGTGTTTCTTATATGCATGAAATCTTTAAACAACACTCATAATTGTTGTTAGCAAATCACTTCTTTTTTATATAACTTTTTTTTATATCAGTTCTAAGAACTTATGATAAGTATTTTTTGGTTCACACTTGTATATATAAAATGAGTAAGGATCAAGCTTTAAGGCCTTGTTAGGAAGTAATCTTGTTTTCATAGGAGTTTAATATTATTTTTTGAGTAATGGTCTATTTTCTTGTTTAGAGAATAAAATGTATTTTGTTATGTAAACTTTTCCGTCTATTTAACGGGCTGAGTTATGGGATTCACCCATATCCTTTGTACTTAAACGTTTTTTGGAGTAATATATTTAACGGTCTTTGACCTTTTACCTAAATAATTTATGACACTCTAGCTGATGTTTAATTGAGGAAATATGAAATTGACCTGACTTTTTGTTAACTATTTTTCCTACCATAAATTAATGATGAAATGTAAATGAAACTATAAGGAGTGATATGTTATTTGATAAAGAGCTCCGCAAATGGATAAAATGTCATAAACTCATCAAAAGAAAATAAAAAGATGAATAGATTCAGTATTTGACATTTGGATATACCGGGTTGTAAGTAAATCTGGTTGGCGTTGTGCGCTGTTATAACTTATGGAGTCGTGGTAGTCGATATCTTAAGGTGATCGAAACTATCATTTTAGTCTCAATGTATTTCACAAGCTGGCATCTTATTACTAGTTTTTAAGTATCTGCAAATAGTTTGTAAAACAAATAAAGAAGCAATAAACATGGCGAAAAGCTGTAACAACGGTGTGTGGAATTTTGTTGTAGAGTCTCTACTTTTTGTTTTGTTTGTGAGTGAATCTGCAACAGTCAAGTGAAGTCCGTGACATTCATTATAACCACAAGTGTGTTTTTCTTGTTTTTTTCTTCTAAAACATGTTTCTTGTATAAAAAAGTAGATAGATATATATCTCACATATTATTGTTAAAGATATGTATCTTCAACATAATATTTGACAACTTAACAAATTCAAAGTATTTATTCAATATTTGGTACAATAGTTAATTTAGACGAAAAGTTTGCTTGTTATTTTAATCCATTAAACTTATATATTAACTTAAAAATTACTCCAGCTTTTTACGAATGTATAATTTACTATAAAAGTGAACCAGAATTTTGTATCGCTGTTATATTGAGTTTGCATGCCTAACGGTGCATATATCTGCTGATAGATATGGCCGATGCTTGGGGTTTATGGTTCATTAAGATTAGGGTTTATGAATAATTCTAGTAATCTCTATATGGCTGGTGATCAATGAAAAAGCTAAACCACACGGGTTTTAATCATTTAACATGAAATCGGAGTAGGTCTGATCTCGAGACCTAATCGGCTGTATGAGCGGCTACCTCTATGCCACTGTCAAACCCAAGGGCGGAGCTATGTGGGGACCAAAGAGGGTGGTGGCCCCCCCACAACTCAAAGTACTATACAGAGAAATGAACTATTTTTGTTTAGTAACTGTAAAATGTATATGAATTTAGTAGTTTGGCCCTCCTAAAATAATTTTACATACAATTTGGCCCTCCCAAAAAAATTAGTGTAGCTCCGCCACTGGTCAAACCTTAGCCATTCTCTATCCGTCCCAAATAAATAAATAAATAAATAAATACACGTATATATAATTTTCGGTCAAAAATACCACATATGTATTGTTGTGGTCATACCTTTCAGACCATTTGGTGTTAACTGACACGGTTAACGTTATTCTTTTCATTTTTCAATTTTGCACAAAACTCAATCAAGATAGCCATCGTCTTCAGAAGCACCATCACACGTCACCAGAAGTCAACTACTACAAAAAAAAAGACTACGCTTTGCTGTTGTTGCTTGTTTCTCTTTTTTCTTTTCTTTTTTTCTTTGCTTTTGTTGTTGTTGCTGCATGATGCATATCAATCTCCGTTTTCTGTCGGATATCTTTATTAACAAATTTGTTATTTGATTTTGCTTCTTCTTTTATAGCTTTTGCTAATGTTTGAAGAATTGCTTTCCCTAACTCTCGGATTTCTTCATCAACAAATTATTGTTTTTATTTCAATAATATTTTTAAAATTTTCTACTCCAATCCGAGTTTTTGTGATTTCGATATTGGGCTGGTTGAGAGTATTAAATGATAGATATCGCCCAAGCCGGTGTTGGCTTAGGTCCATTAAGATTTATTGTTAGGGTTTATCGTGTTTTATGTTTTTATATATAATTGTCTGATAATACATTATAACCTAAGAGGTTTTCACCTTCAAAAGCCTTATATAAACGTAATTGCCGTCACATCAAAGGTCTGATACGAAACATTATATAGGTATAGCAACATGCACGTATGAGATGTCATTGGAGGTCCGAATACATGTAAGTTTTCATATACAAGTTTGTTATGAAAAAGCCAAACCGTGTCTCATTAGGAACGTACAAAGACGTTAATATCAAATGGGTCAGGTGCACATGCACCCTCTCGATCTATCTCATGCACTCGAACTTTGAATTTTATACTGAGAGATATTTGTATGTAAATCAAGGTTTTCAAAATTGGGATCTTACCTAAGATTGTTTTTGGCTTTGAAAAATAGTGATCGTAAGATCGTGATTGTAAGATCGGATCGGGATCTTCAAATCCTACTATAATGTCATTTTTTAATAATCTTTAGAATATTATTCAAATCTACAAATTATTACTACGTATATATTATAAACACGAAATAATATGAATGTTTTATGGAAATGTTGTCCTAAATTTTAAATATAGAATATTTAAGAAGATTAACATATTGTTTTTTAAATTATATAAAAATATAAACCATAAATTTGTAGTTCTTTAGTTTGCGATTCGAGAAAAGTAAGATCGGATTGGAGTAGATCTTAAGATCTTATAGTCAAAACCGGGATGCTATAAGATCTTAAGCTTGTTAAGATCATACGTAGGATCCGGATCGTTTTTGCTTTATACAATCATAAGATCGTAATATCCTAAGATCAAGATTAGAATCCTAACAACTATGATGTAAACCATATTTATATAAATTTATTTAACAAAGATCATTACATATTTATCCACCTACCCAAACAAAAAACATAACATGTGTAGGTAGATCACCAATTTTCTCTCTTAATCTATTCCATTGATTCTTTCACTTGTGAAAATCATATGAGTAAGAGGATAATTAAGTATAACAAATAAGATGATAGATCATTTTTTATTTAACAATGAGTTTTTTTATATTCTCCTACTTCATATTCCTACTCGTACTCTTACTTACACACAAATAGTACAACTGTTTTTCACTTATTATCTCTCTTCATCTAAATCATCTCTTCTGTCACATATCAGAATTCTGTGAGTAGATGAATTATTAGTAAGAGTTAACATATAATGCATCTAGTCTTTTACGATTTAATGCATAACATCTGTAATCAATTTTTATTTATTTATTTATTTATTTATTTTTTCACAATTAATGCACTAACCCGTTTAGCCAATATGTCTTATTTTTAATTGAAAAGTAAGACTATCATGATATACCGGAAGAGAGTACATCTTCAGTTATCAATTTACATGAATATTTTGAGACTCTACCTTTTAAAATTATCTGGTTACTACATCTCAAGACCCAAGTAGCTATACTATTAGCAACCTTGTTCACATCTCTTTTAAAAAGACCAAGTACATAACCTAAAAGCTAATTAATCTAATGAATTACATATGATTTGCGCAAATATACTCGCAATTTGCAGAAGGGTGGTCCTATTTTGAAGCGCATTAACTAAACATGTGAAGTCTGATTCAAAATTTACCTTGAAATAACCTTATGCTTGAAGTTAGCCAAGTCTTTCTCAAAAAAGCTTTTGTAAAACCTTTTACTATAATGTAAAAAAGTTTTGCAAAAAATTTGTAAAATAGTAAAAAGCTTTTGATAGCTTAAGTATTGTGGATGCTCTGCTATATATCATTTCTCTTTAACAATTTAGTGAGTCATTGATGAGTTGGCTAATACAAATATAATTCAAGGCCCTAACATCTACAGTAATACAATTGATCGGATTGTAGGTACAAATTAAATAAATCTCGCTTGTGACGCGTGATGTATTAAGATTTAGGTCTATATATGTATGTGAATAAGTTCTCTTTGTAAGATAATGAAAAAGCATATAATTCGAAAAGTGTGGAAACTATGTCATGTTCGGAAAAACTGAAAATAGATGGATACTGACCTTTTGAAGATAAAAAAATCCGAATATTAAGGAGTTGCAGTTGACTTGTGACTAGCATGTGATACTTTGTTGTTTCTACGAAGGTCTAGACAAATCGTCTTGTTCGGCTTTTTTCAATGCATGAGTCGTAAGACGACGGTGGCACAATTTCAAATAGTAACGGTCCATGCACATTACATAAAGTCAGCAACGAACTCAAGACTTGATTATAGTCTTATTACAAGTTGTATTACCTTGTAAAATGTAGATCTTAATTTTCAAAAGAGTGAGATATTAATGGCGTGGGGTGATTTGAGTTACAATTCATACACTAAATCTGAGTTTTAAGAGCACATACAAAAAATGTAGATAAGAAAGCCATTGTTTTGTGATTGAGTTTAATGAGAAAATTGTATCACAAAGACGAAAGAAGTTATATATATCCCGCTTTTTGTGTCACAATATATAGGTCTAGTGACACTTTTGTTACTTTTAGACAGTTCTGTAGTGACAGTTTTTCTATGGTCACTAAGGGCAATTTCATGCTATGGGTGATTTAAGTTTGTTGAGGGAAGTCAAACCTTTCTCAATAATTTAACTATAGTCAACTGAGAGATCTAGTCTCCACTTACTCGTATTCAACTACTCCCTCCTTAGTTCAAAAAAATAAATAAATAAACAAATAAAAACCTAACTACTCCCTCCGTCCCAATCAGGATGAACCTAAGGGCATTTCGAGGATTTATGAGAACCAAATGAATGTTTGTCATGTAGCGTAAAATTTCGTTAAAAATCTTAATTTCTCTAAAGTGAATCTAATCTCGGAATTTTGTGTTCACATAAATTTATGTCTTGTTTAGTTAGTTAACAAATATGTCAAAAAAAACGCATATCTACTCAATTTAAATTTCATTTACGTTTGTAAAAAAAATATATATATAAAAAACTAAAAAGTTGCGCACCCGATGACTTATAGTGATGGGTCCACCCTAGTCCCAATATTATTGTTCACATTTTCATTTCGTCTTATCTCAAATTAATTGTCAACTTTTAAATATAGATGAGAAAATTTGATCTAGATTAATATATTACCTTTACTTAAAATTGTTATTATACACTTTTCAAGAAAATAATAATTAATTCATTAAAATTAAATCCGTAATTCTGTAGAAAGTAAAAAATAAAATAATAATAATAAACATGTTATTTTTAACCGTACGTTTTTTTTTTGGTAAATAATTATTACGATACAAAAGCATACTTTTTTCTATTCATGTGTAACAATTTTTATTTTTTATTATTTATTTTTTCAAATTATAATACATGCTAAATTGTACATGTCACAAGAACATGAAAGAATGACAACAGTAGCACACCTCGTCATCTGCTAAATATCATAAAAACAGTTAAACCGTGTAATAATAAGAGACAAAAATTAATAAATGAAATAAGCATTAGGGCGGCGAAGTAGCCAAGTTGCATGGGTCCTCTTCGATCCCTCTTGTCAAGAGAATTTCTAGAGTGTAGTTATCCACATACTAATTAGCTTCTATGGTCTGGACCATTTTGGCGGCCTTCCAAACTCCCTCAACATAAAACTCCAATTAATAACAGGGTTTGTATTATTTGTGAGTTTAGAAAATTGATCTTTTAGAAGCTAGGTGCAAAAGGTTCTTAGCGTAGACTACAAACCTCGTCACCTTAACTTTTAAGTTATAACATATTTATTACACCAATTTCAAAAAAACATTCTTCCCAATTATAACATTTTATAGGTGACAAGGCTTTTTTTTTTTTTTTTTTTTTTTTTTTTTTCATTGTCTTTAAAAGTTAACACGTTTCATTAAACTCCATTTCAGATACGATATATTAAAAATACTAGTTACAATGATAGTTATCTACAATACTGTTGATACAAAAGTTGGGCGTTCCTGGTTTGGAGCTCCGGCTCTCGTAACAATTGAGAATTATTGCTTGAGACCTGCGCACTAAAAGACAAAAAACACCGTTAGGCTTACCGTGGGATTGTTTCCCACGATTATCCTCCGGCGTGAGAGTAAGTAATTGGTTTAGGGTTTAAGGAGAATTAGGGTTCTGAGATCGTACCTTAAACAAGGGATGTGATTCCCTTTATATACGCACGGAATCCTTGTTGGTTCCGTGTTCCTCAACCTTCGGCGTATCCCGCCTTAGTCGGTTGGGGATGATTATCTTCCTATTTAGAAGATATCGGATATCTATTCCATCAATAGATTCGGGTTTGGGCCTTCATGAGCCCAAACGTCTAGTTGGCTTAGCCCCGTTCGTACCGGGCCAAGTTAGTATTGGACTTTAGTCGGGTCCGTGACCCGGATATAGACTATACGTCATCATGTCCCCCCAGTCTAGTATGCGCAGTGCGTAACTACGGATGCTAGACTAATTATCGTAGTCCATGAAAAATAAACAAAGCGTAGCAAAGAAGCTAAAGAAATATCCTCTTAATACATTGTATCTAGCCGTAATAAAGAAAACGGGCACCTCGTAAATCGGGGGAAAGGTTACTGCACCCGTGTCCCATCAAACAATCCCAACCACATATTTAGGGTTGGTGGGATCCACGTGTCGATCATCGCGTGGAGGAGGAAGATTATATAATCCCTTCACTTCATTTTCACCGTTTCTACACATAGTTAAAAAAAACGCTACCCGCCATTATCATAGCTTCAAACACTTCCAAGCCTTCATACCGAAATATCCCCTAGGTAACTGCGCCTGCGCCTTTGTTTTATCTTATAAACAATACCATGGTTAAGGAATTATCGGATTTTACGTCAGACATAACGGAGGAGGAACTTCAACAGTTTGCATCTGATTATTATATCCCCAGCGCAGTACATCCGGAAGTTCCGGCTGCGAATGCGTCGATAGCGGATTTCCCCGATGGGAATATTGGGTTATACATGCGATTCTTTGAATTCGCAAATCAGCGCATACCCCTATCGTTATTCTTAAGTGATGTATTGAATTATTACCGCATTCACTTGTCCCAGCTGCACTGTATAGGTGCGGCAAAACTAATTAACTTCGAGGTGAACTGCCACTTATTGGCCATTAACCCCACAATCCACCTGTTCCGCGCATTTTACCACACCACGTGGTCAAACGGGTGGGTTTCCTTCGCGAAGCGCCCTGGGTCACTCCAATGTTATACGGAAAAGTTAGACGCGCTCAGAAATTGGAGGGAAACCTTTTTCTGGGTTGACGACGCATGCTTTCCGTCTCATTTTGATTTTTACTCTAAGGGGACATTGCCAAAGGATGAGCGCCCCCTCCCTGGATCATATAATGCGGAGGATGCGGAAACAATAAATGCGAACCGCATCCCTATAAGCTCCTACCCCGAGGAGTTCTTGGTGCATATTGGCCTGAGCCGCAACTATTTTGGCAGTTCAGAAGAAGTTACTATCTTCTTAGGCGCCGATGGTCAGGGTGGGTGCTCATGCTTTCGTACCCCGTTGAGTTACATTACTGTAAGTTTTTCACTGTTTGTTCTTCGTACTTGTCGTGAACTGTTTGTATTTCTTTGTTGTTGCGCAGAGATGGATCTGTTTAGTGTTGTGCAACTGACGAAGCCAATCGAAGTAAAGGTGGGAACACGGCCACTGAAAGAGGGAGAAGAACCCGTGCTTGTTGCGGCGGCAGGGCGTACCCTAGTGTTGGACCTAGGCGAGGCGGGGGAAAGTTCATCTGTTGCGCTACAAGCAACCCCTTTACAGAGTGTGCCCAGTTCTACAGTCCCTGCATCTCCAGTGCAACCTGCGCCCGTAGCGGCGGAGCATGTGGAGGAAGTGGAAGAGGAAGAAGAAAGTCCAGGATTGGAGCGCAAAAGGAAGCGCAGTGGCGATGGTGTTGCCACCTCTCGGAAGAAGCGCCCGGTTGTTTTTAGTGTGGAGTCATCTTCTAGTGATGTTGCGTCGCGCCCACCATCACCTGACACATCCATTCCTGCGTAAGTATCCTTACAAGATTATGTACCGAAATGCCTCATGATATTACTGAATAACTGTGAATTTCTCGTCATGTTTGTAGATTTGAACAATCCGCAGAGTCGCCCCCCCAATCAAGTCCAATTCGTGCTGAATCATTTGGGCTGAAGAGCCGAAGCGCTGAGCCTGGGACCTCTGGGGATGCGCCCATGGGGCAACTGGTCGATGATCTGGTCTTACTGGCTTCGCGGCTAAAGGTAAAGTATTCGGGAGAGACTAGCCAAGGTGCTGAAAAAGACCAACGAATTGCGCTGCTGGAGGCGCAATTGGCTAGTGCTAGGGGTGAAGCAGAGACTATGGGGTCATACGCTAAAAAACTCGCCGAAGAGAAAATGGCGCTGATGTGCCAAATAAATCAAGAGCGTGCAGAGGCCGCGGGATATAAGTCTTCCTGTCATTGGGCCATGAAATATTTGGAGAATGGTAAAGACGCGCTGACCTCCCAGCTTGAAGACTTTGGCGCTACTGTGAAAAGCGCCCTTGAAACTCAGGAGGAGAAGTTGCGCAAGTTAAGCCTGGAATATGACGAGGAGTTATATCCTCAACTTCTATCGACCATTGCTGAGCGCAGATGGCTCATAAGCCATGGACTCCGTCTTGCTGCGTTAAGTACCCTAGAGTCGCAAGAGGTCGTTGACTCCTTCGGGGATGTAGTTAAGTGCGCGCTGGAGCGCGGGAAAGCAGAAGCCATTGAGAAGCTGCATGAGGCCGAGCTTCTAAAGGTACCCATTGAGCATGTACCTAATTATGACGCGAAGGCTTATGATAATCTGGTCGCTGCCATGGAGAAGATGAGGGACTTGGAACTCCCCATGATTGCTGAACTGGAGCGTGATCAGGACTATCCGATAGATGTTATTTTTGCAGGTCTGACTCTAGCACGCCATCGCGGTGGAGAAGCCATTGCACAGCCAGACTATTATCTTAAACCTGATGCATCCCAACTACACGTTCCTATATTCGCGCGCCCCAGGGATATCTTGAATCCTTTTGTCCTGGAGAGGGAGGTCCCCTTGAAGCAAGTTTTGGAAGCGCATGCGACGAGGCTTGCTCAGAAGAAAGGTATTAAGGGCAAGGCTGTTATGTGTGGTGTCGGCGCGGCGCACCTCCCTCGGTCTGACGGGGTGCCCGTGAGTGTTGCCACTGTGGCTCGTCGAGACGCGGATTTGTTGCAGGAGCTGAATAGGGTTGGGAATGCTACGAGCCGCGTGAGTAGTTCATCCTTGAAGCGTAGTCATAGTTTGTAGATTGTCTCCTGTGCTGTAACTATCTTTGGGAAATAACTCGTAGTTATGAAATAAATCTCCTTTTGTGAAGTGTTTGTAAATATATTTTGCAATTCGTGATGTGCATACTTATCTGTTTGTCTTTGCGTAAAAGACGTATTCGTTGTTACATGTATATGTAAGTGCGAGAATACAGGAAATCCATAATCATGTATGAAGATCCTAAGATACTTTTTTTTAAAAAAAAAATAACTTCCAAGTATCATCATAATCGTGTATGTTTAATGATATGCAACGTACTGTACATACCGAATTAAGGAATCAAGTATTTTGGTTCCACAGTTTGTTAAACGTGCACGTGTGCGTTGTTGCGCATCCGTCGTAGGGTGTGTACAAAACTTATTCCAACGTCTTGAGAACAAGGTGTTTAACAAGGATACGTGATCCAGTGTTGATGGGTTTGCAACCCTCTTATTCAACAAGTTGTTTAGTAGGTTAACTTATCCTTTTACCATCATGGGTTTATTATGGTGCATGCACGCCATCGTGGGCAAGAAATAAAAAGTTATTAAGACATAGAGTATATGGAAATAACAAATTGGAATATGTCGCGGAGTTAGCTAGAAACCGCGGCGTTTTATTGATACTTGCAAGTTTTTATAATAAGTAAATAAGACAATTATTCTAAGTAAAAGAAAGAGTAAATGTATAGATTTTTATTGGGCACTGAAAGTGCGAGAGCGTCTGTGCGCTAGGCCGTAGCCATTCCTATAGATAGCACCTCTTGTGGTTGCAGATGTTCCATGTGCGTGCCAGTTCACGACCATCCAAGCCTCTGAGCTTGTACGCGCCTGTTCCTATTGCTTCGGTAACCTCATAGGTCCTTCCCACTTTGGTCCAAGCTTACCTGTGTCTTCTGCGTGGCTCGCGTCATTAGCGCGGTAGACAAAATCACCTGGTCTGAATGAAACATTGCGCACTTTAGCATCATAGTATCCTTTCATCCTTGACTTTTATTTTGCTTCCCGTATAGCTGTGCGTTCACGCCTCTCTTCCAGCAGATCTAAGTCGATACGTCTCTCGTCATCATTGGTTGCCACATTGATTTCAGCAGTGCGGATAGTTGGCATGCCGATCTCAGCTGGTATGACGGCTTCTGTCCCATAGACTAAAGAGAAAGGAGTGTCGCCCGTGCTGGTCTTGATGGAGGTGCGGTGCGCCCACAAGACATGTGATAACTCTTCTACCCATCGTCCTTTGTGCTTTTCTAGGCGTGTCTTAATTCCTTCGCCTAAGCTGCGATTCGCTCGTTCCACTAGGCCGTTGGTTTGTGGATGTTTAACTGACGCGAAGTGTTGTGTAATGTTAAGCTTCTCGCACCAGTCCCTGAAAGGGTTATCACAGAATTGTTTCCCGTTGTCCGAGATGATTTCCCCAGGGAGACCGAAGCGGCATACAATGTTTTCCCATACGAAGCGTTTCACCTGGTTGCCAGTGATTGTTACCACTGCCTTCGCTTCGATCCACTTGGTGAAGTAGTCTATGGCGACTATGAGAAATTTTAGTCCACCCGCTGCGATAGGAAAAGGGTCTGCGATGTCAATACCCCACTTGTAGAATGGCCATGGTGATGTTATTGGTGTTAGCTCGTGCTGTGGTTGGCGCGGGACGGGTCTATGAACTTGGCAATCGTTGCACTTCCTTATCAAGTCCCGCGCGTCACGGTGCATGGTCGGCCAGTAGTATCCTGATCTCATGGCGCGTGCCACAACGGACCGTGGTCCTGAGTGCATACTGCATGAACCTTCATGGATTTCTCGCAGTACGTAATTTGCTTGTAAGGGGCCGACACAACGGAGCCATGGTTGTAGGAAGGAGCGTCGGTACAATATGTTGTCTCGCAGCTCGAATCTTTGCGTTGTGCGCCTTATCCTGTGAGCTTCCTTCTGCTCTTGGGGTAACGCTCCCTTGCTTAGGAAATCCGTTATCGGTGTCATCCATGTAGGACCTTCCTCCTCTATTATCGTGGAAATTTCCATCTCCAAAATTGACTTGCTTTTTAGTGTCTCCACCAGCACTTGCTTTGATAGGTGTGCAAAGCTTGTCGAGGCAATCTTGCTTAATGCATCCGCCTTGCGGTTTTCCCCTCTAGGAACTTGCTTGATAGTGAACCTGTCAAAGCTTTTTATCAGTGTCTTGGTTTTGTCGAGGTACTGGATCATATTATCTTCTTTGGCCACATATTCACCCAACACGTGGTTGGCCACTAGTCGGGAATCCACATTTGCCTCTAGGTTACGTACACCCATTCGAGCTGCGATGCGTAGTCCAGCGAGTAGGGCTTCGTACTCTGCCTCATTGTTTGTCGCTGTGAATTCAAAGCGCAGTGCGTAAGTGAATTCCATTCCCTCTGGATTTGTGAGAATGAGGCCTGCTCCTGAGCCATTGATGCGTGCCAAACAGTCAAGCTAAATCACTCAAGCCTGCCACTTGTGAATGGCAGACCGTAATCAGCTTAAAACTGCCTAAGCACGAATGCAATGAAGATCTGAGGAGTATAGTGTTTCCCCGGGTCGTTATGTCCCAGCGAGCTATGCAATGGATTATCAAACGTATAGTGATCGAGAGATTTGAACGAAAAAAGGAGATTGTGAATTATTATAACTACAGAAAAAGCCAACAAATTACAACGGCTTAAATGCAAATTAAAGGAAATTAAAAAGATAAAAAATATTAAATAAACGCTATCACTATTTTTAAAATTGATGAACGTTTAAAACTTAAAACTTAAAACTTACGTTTAAATAAAAATTACGTAAACGTACAAAATAAAAAGTGAAACTTATACAATATAAATCCTAAAAATATGAAAAATACATTTTTACAAACCTAATGAGATAAGAAAATTTATAGAAAAAGAAAATTATTTTTATAACTAATTATCTAATTATTATTAATTAAAAACTAATTTTAACTATTTAATAATTACCTAAAATACAAGAAAATAGGAAACAAAGCTAGAAAAATAAAATTATGAATTGGAAAAGTCTAAAATATCAAAATAGAATTTTCAAAACTATTTTTGTATTTTTCTGATTATTTATGAATTTTCTAGGAATTAAAAACTATTAAAACTAATTAAATTATTTAAAAATACAAATTTAACTAAGAAAAATCTAGAAAAATATTTTTTTGTCTTTTTATATTTATCTAAACTTAAGAAAATTGAAAAATTATTTTTTTGAACCTTTTCTTAATTATTTGTATTTAAAGCTAATTAAAAATGCTTAAAAACTAATTTAAATTAAGAAAAATAGCAAATAAACTTGGAAAAATCTGAAAATTTCAGAAAAACTCTAAAATAATATAAGGAAGCTAAGAAAAGTGGAAAAACATGGGGTTGTGTACAAGAATAAGGAACTGATGTGCCAAGTGCTTATAAATAAGCACTTGGATAAGCCAAAAGCACACCAAAAGGTATCAAACTAAAACAGAAGCTACTATAAGCTAAAAGAACTAAAATGCAACAAGATTCAACAAGCCCTAACCTCTGGATACCAAGCTAGTACAGATTTGATGTAAGAGCTATAAGCTAAAAACAGTATTTAGGTGCTCACTTTGAGCTTAGAAATAAGCCACTGGATAAGCTGGAAATGATGAAACAAATAAAGGAACCTAAAGAAGATCTGGGTGAGAGTGTCTAAACCAAGAATCAGACCTAGTGAAGCTCAAATGAGCTATGTGCAAGAGTTGCAAGAACTGCAAAACCCCTGTGCAGGCTCAATGCCCCTGCACAGGGCATTTATCACCATATTCACAAACCTTTTAAGAGCTTAAAGAAAAATTACAAAATTTGACAAAAATGATGATGATAAAATAGACCAAGAGAGGTTTTAAAAGCCACAAGATTCACTTGATTTGACCCAGAAATGAGCTCATGAAAATTCTTCCTAGATGGGCTCAAAACTGGTTTTGCAATTTTGACTTTTATTTGGCAAACTTAGAAGTTGACTTATATGAAATTTGATCTTGATTTTTGGACTGATTATGAACTTAGTAGATGAAATAAGACTAATGCTAGCTTTATCTATGAAATTTAATCACAAAACAAGAACTTGATTCACCAAAATCATAACAGATAAGCTTAATGGACAGATTGAAAGTGATTTTGACCATAGGTGTTTTGCAGGCACAAAGTATGACTAGAATGAGTCTCAAATGACTAAACAAACATGAAACACCAGAAACTTAACACTGAAAGAAACTAAACCAGAGCTCAATCAGTCAATCCAAACACACTGTAATGAACTGATATGCAATCCAGAATGAGCTACAAACTAAACTAGCTAAAGCTATAGATCAAAATGAGTTCACATGATCTAATTACAACTATATAAACAGGTTTATACTAATGAGGACCACATATACACTATAAGCATAAAATGCAATATTTGAAAAGAAGATGGAAGTGAGAGTGGAACTCACAAATGCCCAGCTGGTATGCAGACTGAAACCAAACCAAATTCCACACCAACCTAACCTATTTTAACCCAATATCACACTGCATCTTCCATTGTCCATTACCAAACCCAATTAGCATCAACAGTTGACTTTGGTTGACTATTTCACAAAATTACTTGAAAATTAATTGCAAGCTTACAAAAAGGGTATAAAGAGTTTAACTAGCTTGTTTAAGCTTAAAAACAAGCTACTGCAAGCTTATACATAAGAGATTAAGATTGGAATTTTCAACAGTAGCATGAAACATGAAACTTAATTAAAAACTTGAGATTGTTGCTTAAAAGCACACTACACTGATGATTTAACTTGAATGTGATACAAATAAACTGAAATTACAAAATTTGGGTTTTAACTAAAACATTAACTTAAAAAACGACATTTAAGGAAAAATAAAAAGACTAACTACTCTCTATCACTTCATCTCTCTTCCTTTTTATAGCTCCAAAAGCTTCTCTCTCCTGTTCTGAGATAATCCCACATCTGTTTATGGCCTTTGGATGACTTGAAGTTGATCATGGCCCTTGATTGGTTTTGGCGGGAAAAAGTGTTTTGAGCAGTTGAGTGTTGAGTGTGGGAGTGAAGGGGCATTAAATGCTATTGGAAGGATGTTGAGGAGGGGGGAACAAGAAAGGTGGAAAGGTGAGGAGGGGGGATGGGTAGGTTTGGTGTTGCAGGGCTAGTGTTGGGGAAGAAGGAGAAAAAGGGCGGTAGGGGTGTCTGTTTGACTTTGGGATTGACCAGATATATTAATAATAGGGGGGTCAAAATGCAATTTGACAGGGGGTCCAAAATGCTAGGCAGGCCAAAAAGGTATAAGGTCTTAATTACACAAGGACTTGTTATGCAATTTTCTGAAAATCAAGGACCAATCCTGCCAATTCAACAAAGTTGCTTCCAAGGACTAAAAGTGACAATCTCACAAAGTACAAGGACCAAACTTGCCATTCTCCAATTCCCAGGGGCCATTTCTGCCAAATTTCAAACTTGAAGGACCAATTTTGTAATTTCCTCAAACTTTTGATATTTTTCACCAAAGGACTAATTTTGACAAGTTATGATTTAAAAAGGACTTTTGGTGACTTTTCTTTTGAAATTTTGACTCAGGGACTATTTTTGACAATTTTAAAAACTTGGGGGACTGAAACTGCCAATTATGCAAACTTTGCTCATTTTTCATCTGATTTTAAACATTTTGCATTTGAAACATATAAAATGCAATTTTGGAATATTTTCAGTGTTTTGATGCATTTATGAGCATTTTTAGATGTTTTGCAGTTCAGATTTGACTAAAAATGATGAGTATTTACACACTCATCAGCCATCAATGCATGAGGATCCGTCCGTAAACAAGATCCATGGATCTTGCAGTTCGGGCTTACTTGGTGTGGGTACCTCGTCGGTGTCTGGCTTTTCAATGATGAAGTCTGCCAGAATCTGTCCTTTGATTGCGGTACGTGGTCTGTAAGAGATGTTGTGCTCACCTAGCAATACACTCCACTTCTGCAGTCTGCCTGATGCGTCAGGTTTGGAGATGATCTGCTTAATCGGTTGGTCCGTGATTACTGCTATTGGGTGTGCTTGGAAGTACCTGCGCAGCCGTTTAGCAGCAAATACCAATGCCAGAACTAATTTTTCCATGGCACTATAGTTCATCTCCGTCTTCTTGAGTGCCTTGCTTACGAAGTAGATAGGGGTTTGTACTGAGTCCCTATCTGTTAGTAGCACTGCACTGACTGCGCCTTCGGTTGCAGACAAATACATGATCAGCTCTTCCCCTGGTCGGGGTGCGACAAGTGTTGGGAGCGTTGCCAGATGTTGTTTAAGCTGAGTGAAGGCCTCTTCTGCCTCCGTAGTCCATCTGAAATCACCCTTCTTTATACACTTCTTGAGTGTTTTGAAAAGAGGTAGTGATTTTTCTGCTGATTTGGATAAGAACCTATTTAAGTCGGCCAACTTTCCGTTGAGAGATTGGACTTCCTTCAACGTGCGCGGTGAAGGAAGTTCGATGACCGCTTTTGTCTTTTCTGGACACGGTTTTATACCGTCGGGTTCTATCAGGTATCCAAGGAACATGCCTTCAGTAGCGCCGAAGGTGCACTTCTTCGGATTTAGCTTCATGTTAATCTCTCGTAGAGTCTTAAACGTTTCCTCTATGTCACGCATAAGCTCATCTTCAGTATAGCTCTTTATGACCAAGTCATCCACATAGACTTCCAGGTTGCGGCCCACCTGTTTTTTGAAAGCATTATCGACTAATCGCTGATAGGTAGCGCCCGCATTCTTCAAGCCAAAGGGCATTTTTGTATAACAGTAAACGCCTTGGCTTGTGTGGAAGGCTGTTTTTTCCTCGTCTTCCTTAGCCATCTGTATTTGGTGATATCCCTTGTATGCGTCGAGGAAACACTTTAACGGATATCCGCACAAGGACTCTATTTTCCAGTCTATCTCTGGTAATGGATAGCAGTCTTGTGGACATGCTTTATTAAGATCGGTGAAGTCAACGCACATTCGCCAGCTGCCATCGCTCTTTTTGACCATTACTGGGTTAGAAAGCCAGTCATGGTAGTAAACTTCACGCATAATTCCCACATCCACCAGTTTTTGTACCTCTGCCAGAATTGCTTGCGCGCGCTCTGGGGCTTGGCCGCGCTTCTTCTGGCGTATTGGTGAGTACCCTTGTCGGATTCTCAGTTCATGCTCTGTGATTGAGCGTGGCACCCCTGTCATATGTTTAGGCTCCCATGCAAAAATATCCAAATTCTTCTGCAGGAGTGCACATACGGTTGCTTTTCCGTTGTCCGACAATGAACCTCCGATGGATATTTCCTGTTCCGGGTATTCGGGGTGAATTGTTACTTTCAGATTTGGAATTCTGGTTGTCTGTTGTGCTGGGGTTGGTGCCGTCTCGCATGCAATCGTGTTGCATTCTCTGTGTGGTACAATGGCGTTGTAAAGAGTAACAATACCACCTTCCACTAGGAATTTAAGCATCCCATGCGCTGTTGATGGCACTGCTCGCATAGCTGATATTCCAGGTCTCCCAATAATGCCATTGTATGGCGAGGGGGATTTAATCACCATGGATTCCATCCAGGCCGTTGCGGAGTGTTCTTCGTTTCCAATGCTGACAGGTAATTGTATTTGCCCCATAGGCCATATCTTCTCACCTGTAAAACCAGTCAAGGCCGTTCTGACCGGGATTAACTGACTGCGTATTTCAGGACGCAGTCGTTTGAAACAGTGCTCATACATGATGTCCGCAGAAGCGCCACCATCAACATACATGCGGTGGATGTCGTGACCCCCCGCGCTTATCTCTATAGTGAGTGGTTCCACCACTGCATTGTCCGCGGTTAAGGTGGGGAAAGAGATCTCTTTTCCACGTGAGAAATCCTGACTGACCTTCTGCCTTGTGATCCGCTGCCATGATTGTATCATGTAAATGGTGTCGGCCTTGTCTTTAGGTGTCTTCTTCTTATTGCCACTCTTCTGTTTGTCCTTTCCCTCTTTAATGTTTTTGACCAAGTGGTCCAATCTACCCTCTTTAACCATCTTGTCGATGAGCTGGCGTAGTTGGACACATTCGTTAGTGGTATGGCCCTTCTGTGCGTGGTAATCACATTATCCATTTCCAGTACGCCGATCCTCTGGGGTGCGCATCTGCGGCGGTCTTGGAAAATTCGCACCTTCTGTTGCGAGTATTTCTTTTGGGGTCTTGATCAGCGGGGTGTATCTATCATTATCCCTCCCGCTCCCCTGGCTGCGATAGCTCCTATTACGGTTACTACTCCGGTCATTGGATTGTCTCCCAGGTTGTTCCTGTGATCGGTAGTTCGAGTGGTTCCTTTTGCTATCCGCCGCGGCGGCTTCTCCCTGGACGAAGGACCGAGAGCGTTTCATGAGTTCATCAAAGGTTTTAGGAATCTTTTCGTTCAACCTCTTGATGAGTTCTGGATTATTAATCCCGTTCATGAAACCAGAGATCTTCAACACTTCGGGACATGCTTTAACTTGCATGCATTCATCTTTGAAGCGTTCCATGAATGCGCTTGTAGATTCTCCTTGGCGCTGCTTTACCCTGGCGAGCTTGACAGGATTTTTAGCGCACTTCTTCCTCTGAGTAAAGTTTAGGCGAAACGCCTTTCTCAATTCCTCAAAGCCATTGATGCTTCTGCGTGGAAGCTTGCTGAACCAGTTCCGCGCGTTTCCCACTAGTGTGGAGTTGAACATGTGGCACCACACAGGCTGTGGCCAATTTTCAATTGTCGCTGCTGATTCAAAAATTTTGAGGTGATCATCAGGGTCACCTGTTCCATCATAGGTCTTTACGTTGGCAGGCATGCGCCTTCTTTTGCTTTCTGAGAAGTCACTGATGCGCCGAGTAAACGCATCCACCTTATGACGGCGCCAAGGGAGGGATATATCTTCATCCTCCTGGTCATTATATCTGTTTTTGGACTTCCAGTGTCCAGTTTCGCCATCCTCGTTGTTCGAGGAATTTTCAGAGGACGAATTTTCCCTCTTTCGGCACTTGCGCCGACTGTCCTCTGAGTTTGTACTCGGGGGACTTTCAATTAGGGAATAGCGTCGTCCCAGTCTGTCTTGGATTCTGCGGCTACCTAGTCTGGTGTGGACATTGGTGCGCTTTTCATCTTCATCACTCTCACTCAGATGATGCGAGTGAGATGTCTCATCATCCTCGATTCTCCTCCCGATTCTGTTGAATACTGGGGGTCGGCGGCTGTCTCTCCCGCGCTTCTCTTTCTGACGGCGCGGTGGGGAAGTCTCGTATTCAGAATCGAAATTGAGTCGGGCTTTCAAGTTCCGACCTGATCTCTTCTTCTTTTCCTCTTGCATGAGGGCAGTTAATGTTTCGTAGTTTTGGGATACGAAATCTTCTGGTGCCAGCTCTGGTGCGACCCCCTCAAGAGCGAGTGTGTTTGTTTCTATTACTACACCCTTATTTCGGTCAGGTGCGTCTGGTACCTTTGTCAGGTCAGTTTCTAGCACCGATTGAAAGGGAGTAGTAAGGACGGTGCGCAGTGGGTCTACTCCACTCGTAGTGGTTGTAGTGGCTTGGGTTGTTCCCGAGCGCGGTTCCACCAGAGGGAAGATCAAGTCTTGGCCTGATCCTTTATTTTTAGCAGCGCTGGTTGTCCCAGAGGTCTGCTTAGGAGTTAGTCCGCTTTGCGACTTCTTTCCCATAAAGTCTGACTGCGATCGCTGATTTCCATGCTTCGTCATTCTAGTCTTTGGTTCTTAGTGTAGGGTCCCACGGATGGCGCCACTTGTTGATACAAAAGTTGGGCGTTCCTGGTTTGGAGCTCCGACTCTCGTACCAATTGAGAATTGTTGCTTGAGACCTGCGCACTAAGAGACAAAAAACACCGTTAGGCTTACCGTGGGATTGTTTCCCACGATTATCCTCCGGCGTGAGAGTAAGTAATCGGTTTAGGGTTTAAGGAGAATTAGGGTTCTGAGATCGTACCTTAAACAAGGGATGTGATTCCCTTTATATACGCACGGAATCCTTGTTGGTTCCGTGTTCCTCAACCTTCGGCGTATCCCGCCTTAGTCGGTTGGGGATGATTATCTTCCTATTTAGAAGATATCGGATATCTATTCCATCAATAGATTCGGGTTTGGGCCTTCATGAGCCCAAACGTTTAGTTGGCTTAGCCCCGTTCGTACCGGGCCAAGTTAGTATTGGACTTTAGTCGGGTCCGTGACCCGGATATAGACTATACGTCATCAAATACGACAAATATATAAAAATGAAAACAATATAAATTAGGATTGATATTTTGCTCGGATCTCCTCTTTCATTTTGTTGATCAACTACGCATCAACCTCCGACATCCCCACAGTGCTAGTAACAAGAAAATTCAACTTCATTTATTTTTTGTCAAGAGCAAATCGTCTTTCTTCAAACGCTCTTGTCCCAATTCCTCTTAGACCATCTCCTTGAAAGGTTCACTACTTGACGAGGATCCCGCCGTTGTTGTTGATGCCAATTTTTTTACCTTGGACATGCTTCTCTTGTCGGGAGGACGTGGTTGTGGATCATCTCGAAATAGCTCGTTCGGTTCTTCAACATCATCAATCATTCGTACATGTCAACGGGTTTGGTAACACGCCATTTGAAGTGTTCTTGAATGATATCCCATGCACTAAAGTAGACAAATGAAACACCTAATTTATTTTATTTTTTGTCATCTGAAGTCCTACACGCTGTATCGGAATTTGTAAGCCGAACCAACACTTTTCAAAATCTGCACTTTGGTCTATTTCCGAAACATGAAACTAATCATAAATTTAATATACATCTTATTATACATAAGACCAATACTACAATTACAGTTTCATACACTATAGCTTCTTTTAAACTTAATACAACCAAAAGTGGGTATTTTTAAACTTGTTCAAACACCCCATTTCTTGCACTACTATAACAAGTTTTTTGAGTAAAAGGTCAAAGATCCGGTAAATATATTACTCCAAAAAACGTTTAAGTACAAAGGATATGGGAGAATCCCATATCTCAGCCCGTTACATAGGCGAAAAGCTTACATAACAAGATACTTCCTATTCTCTATATAAGAAAATAAACCACTACTCAAAAGATAACATTATACTCCTATGGAGATAAAATTACTTCCTACTAAGGCCTTGTAGCTTGATACCATACGTGTCATAATAGGCATCCAAATTTCCTTAAAGATCGTAAACCTGATCCGCATAGTTATCATAATCATAGTCATCATAATCATCTTCACGATCATGACCACCACCAAATAGATTACTCAACTCGTCAAAGGTGTCACAACCACTTCATCTTCACTATCAGAATCCACAATCTCTCCCACCTTAGTGAATGGGTTAACCCTCTTAGTAAAAGAAGTAGACGGGAAATCCTTATTATAACCTTGATAAGCAACCTTTTTCATAGGATTACCATTATCATTAACAATAGTAGCTTTCCCATCAATAAGAAGCTTTTCAAACTCCCTAATTTTCTCAACAATAGGGGGTAGGACAAACCTCGTTATCTTCCATTGAATCACTCACAAGTGGATCTTGTGATACGTTACCTGTCTTAAGATACCCAACCTCCTTTGCTTCCATTGTATTATCAGAATCCTCTACATTAGTAGGATTGCCACATTCATCAGAATTAATCGTATTTAAAGCATCAAAAGGATTAGATGTAGCAATATTCGTCCCACTCTACTAGCCACATCAGTGGCTTTCTTCTATGCATTATCCACCTTCTTGGGTTTAGGAGGAGGCGCTTTAGGTTGATACCTAAATTTAGGACCCACTTTAGTAAAACCTCCCTTACCTGGAACACTTGGACCGCCATTTCTACCCTTATTCTTGTTAATGACAGTTTGATAACTATCATTAACAATCTGTTTAGGCTGAGTAGGAAGTGGAACAGATTTAGGGCAATCCATCAGCGTATGACCAAACAATTTACACGTATCACACCTAGGCGGTTTCAATTCGTATCCAACCCGAATCTTCTCAATAGTAGATCCTGTCCCATCAAGTAATGGTATCTCAACAGTGATGCTCTCCCTAAGAACCTGATCTGCCTTAACTTCAATCAAGCACCTAGCAAAACTACTTCGACCCCATGATTCCAAGCACATTTGACTAGTGTAAGAATATAATATTTTTGGCGTACCAATCAATGTAGCTAGGAGGCTGAGACCATCATCAGAAAACATGGCAAGGGGTACATCATGGAATTTAACCCATATCGGAATATTAGTCAAATCCTCTTTAAGCATATTAGTATTCAAAGTCCACGTTTTAAGAATAATTGGCACATTCCTAATCATCCACGGTCCGTTTTCAAGCACATCATCAACACCTTTACGAGTGGAGAACTTAAAGAAAAAAGAACCCCTTCGCATTCATCATAACCTTTTGAATTCCATACTTGGCCCATGTATTACGAACGTAATAATCAACAACCGGAAAAGCAATACGTTTACCAAGGAAATAACCATAAAGGGTATTCTCAAATTTAGAGTTTAACTCCTCAACGACTTTCATAGGAATGGAGAGATCCACCCCATTTGACTTTTTACTACAATCCAACTTACGAAAATTAAATTTGCGCTTCATCGAATCAATTGACGTAGTACCATTTACATTTGCAGAATTCGTACCACTTGTAGCACCAACATATGACTTAGGTAATGTATTAACCTCAACAGATTAGAAAATTGGTGTAGCACCAGTTAATTTGTCCGTAGGTGAAGAAGCATAACTCGTATGCAAAGGAGAGACATGTACCCTTCCAGATTTAGGAGCTACACTAATACCATCACCACTAGGTAGATTAGCATCCCTAGTGATGTCCTCGACACCATGAACAGTAGATGGACCAATAGGGTCACTAAGAGACGGAAAATATTGCATATTTAATGAACTTGTAACACCAACAGGACCATCCTCCCAAAACACCGTATCATCCACACTACAAGACGTAGCATGAGCAGTAAACATATTTTCATAACCCCGATCAGAATCCACAGTCTTCAGATCGTTATTATCAATAGATGTCGACCACTGTGGAAGTCAATCATCAGCAGCAGCTGTCCCAGTTGGCTGCGACAACTTACCACCATTACCAGCTTCAAGATCCTTAAAGCGTTGCATATGAGCTTTCAAGGATTCCATGTCAACAGTACCCTCACCGAATTTTTCCATTGTAAGCAGCAGAAGCAGAAACAAAAACAAAAAAAAACGAAACAAGAAAACCCTAAAAAGTTAACAACCCTAACGATATAATCAGTAAACCACGAAGAACCCCGTCCAACTTCAAATCGATAGTCTTAACGAATTAAGACATGCAATAAAGGAACAAAGAAACATCTAAACAATTCCCTTCATGGTATACAAATCAAACAACTATATGCGATTAAAACCCATCCCCTAAAAAAAACGATAGAATACAAACCCTAAATTCAAGTTCAATCGAACCAATCTGATATAATTAAACAGCCCACGAGGAATGATAACTAGAACCAATTAAGGTTAAACAAAATTGAGAATATGGAATAGGGAAGAATTATGATCGGAATTTTTAAAAAGTTTTAGGGTATCGCTATTCACTAGAGGAAAATCGGTTTTAGGGTATCGCTTACACCCCCACTACTATAACAAGTTTGACACATCACATTAAGCATTTCCAAAAATCAGTTCATTTGACTTCAAAAGACATATGGGCGAATCTAGTTGTACCGAGAGGATGTAAAACAAAGGCTCGTTACCAACATGAGCATCACCACTGGCTAACCCATTGGATGATTACCCTTGACCTTTAGCACATCGCTTGGCTCGCCTATAATACATGTCATAAAAGAAACGTAAGCTAAATGCTTATTGAGTAAACGAAAGCATAAAATATTATGGCATGACATGTACTATATCAATTCTTTATCATATGAACTATGTGTGCATCGTAAACACAAATCACGAACTATGAATTCACCTTAAGCTATAGGTGCTTTACAAGTATATATTATCTATGGGTGTTTTACAATCACAAGTTAACTATGTGGTGCTATTCAAGCACATTCCGACTTTGGCGTGCTTTCAAGAGTAAAATAACTGTGAAGTGCTTCCATGAGCACAATTTTCTATGGGTACTATAACGAGCACGATACACTATGAGGTGCTATTATTAGAACAAATCAGTATGGGGTGTTATCATTAGCACAAATCACTATGGGGAGCTATCACTAGCACAAATCACTATGGGTAAAATGTGACAACATGGGTCAATATAAACTTTCGAGTCATGACCTCACGGATCGATATAAGCATTCAACATAAATTTTGAAATAACATAACATAATTATTTGGAACATGAGATACGAGTGTTTAACTCCTGATACTTACTCTTCACCTCTATTTCATTACTCACCCTATCGTACTAGGATGATTCCCGAAAGCCCTTGACAAACTCTTTGAACCTATAATCATGAAACACATATGTATGGTTATTCACCACAATAATTCATCACTTTAAAAATAGTGTTTGGGATAAACACTAAAAAGGGGGCTTTTGGCTAGTTACTTAAAACTAATCAAAATTCATTCTTTAATGGAACCAAGATCATTCTTTTATGTAAAACGTCAACACTTGCTTACCAGATAAGGTTTTAAAATGTACCTTTTTGAGGGGGTCGTTTAAGCCCTTATTTGATCACTTTTGTATCCGTTATTACTTAATATCGTTCCTTTTCACTTTTTAGGTCTCTTGAAAGCAAATTGTTGGAATGACACTTATTCGGACGAAAAGGAGCGAATATACGAAGAAAATGGCCAAAGTCAAGAATCGAGACACTCAAGCTGCTGAAACTGAAGGGGACGACGTCAGGTCATACTTTTGACGCCGTCAGAACAAGTTTGTGACGACTCAGTAGCCAAATTGCTTATTTACAAGTGACGGCATCAGGTTTTAAAAGAGTAGAGCGTCGCAGCTCAGACGGCCTAGATTTGATCCGGACGGCGTCAGAGACTCAAGGCGACGACGTCACGGACATAAGGTGACGCCGTCACAATGATAACGTGGCCAAGACGAAACCATAATGACGGCGACCCGACGAGTCACAAATTAAAGGGTGACGCCGTCGCAGTTGTAACCTTATATATAGAATCTAAATTTTATATTTTTCAGTGTGTAGTTTTGTGGAGTAAAAACCTAAACCGAACCAAGGATTTCTTGTACAGCATTTTAGGGTTCCATACCCTATCTTACATCAAGATAAGTGTTTTACTTCATTAATTTAATTATGTCTTCAATTGATTGTGTGTATGCTTGCATGTTCCCCATGTCTGGCTAATTTACTTGTGTGTTTGCTTAGGTAATATGAAACTTAGTTATTGAATATTGATTGGTTGTCTCTTATCTTAATTGTGATTGACCTAGTATTGCAATAGGTCATTCGTTGTGTTATTAATGCTTGATTAATCTTTGTTGAACCTTAGTTTATAATCACCTAGAGTAATTGTAGGCTATACATCCAAAGAATACCTTAGAGTTAATGTTTATAAATCCTAGAGATTTTGTAGTCATTAACCTTTGGTAGCTTCAAAGAGTTAGGGATAAACGCATACCCTACGACCTTAGAGACACAACGCGATTAAGAATAAGGACGTGACAATTCAACTATCAATAGGAGATAACTAGGGAGTAATAAAGCCTAAGCAAATACATTTTTAATCATCATACGAGCACACAACAATAGACATAGACTACCCTAGCTTAGTTAATTAGATAATTAGATAGTAGAAGTAATCGGTAGAAATACCAACCCCCAAATCCAAACCCCGAGATTCGTACCTTTCCATTTCCTAAAAAATATAAAAAGATTAAAAATAATCTTCCTCAACCCCAACCTTAGCGTAGTAACTTCTCACTAGCATTCCTATTCCCCTAGAGAACGATATCAATTCCCATGGCTTACCCTAATACTATACTACAACAATTAGGTTCACTGCCTAGGGTGTTGAAAACTTGCTCGATGAAAAGGAAGTTCCTTTGACCCCGAACGCACTGTGTAAGCGTATCAAGTTTTTGGCGCCGCTGTCGGGGAATAGAATAGCTAGTTAGGAGTCCACCTCGTTTAGGTTTCTTTGCTTGATTCCTATCAAGTAAACTTTTTTTCCATTTTTAGCTTCCTCGTAGTCTATCCCCCTTCTTCGTAACTTTTGTTCGTAACTCATCACTTTTCGTCATGGATGGTGATAACCCGCCAAACAACACTTTACCACCAAACAAGTACCCACCGCTTGATCCAGCCTTTGCCAAGCAACTTCGAGCTCGTATTGTTAGTGAAATTGGAGAGCTTAGGAAACTAAATAGGATAATTGAAAATACACTTAAGGAAGCCCTTAAGGAATCTACTAACACTTTAGACAGTGATTCGACCTCAAGTGATTCGGATGATGACCTAGAAGATGGAGATTATAAGGTGTTAGAAATTATGGAGGATAGTAAGGAGGAGGAAGAACTTAGGGAGTATTTCGACTCATACCATAAAGGGAAGGAAACCGCCTATCACTATAACGTAGTTAACTTCCCGAGACCACCTTTCGAGCCTCGCATAAGAAGGGGTAACCCTAAAAACATCAAGATACCGTGTATGATTGGATACTTATATAGGGATCACACCTACATTGACTATAAGGCACCCATGAATATAATTTCTAGGCTCTATTACAATTGGATCATGAGCAAAAAGCTAGAACCTATGAGGGACCCATTTCGCCCTAGGAAAGCAAGTAACTATGTTGGGAGGGTTAAAGGATTGCATGTATTCGTAGGTAACTTCACATATAGGTGTGATTTCATGATATTGGAAAATGTTAAGGGCATCATTGATGGGTTTTTAGGAGATGTGATACTTGGGAGACCATTTATAGAAGAGTCTAAGATGGTTTATGATCGAGAGGAAGGAATAGTCGAGTTCTCAAATGGAGCCGAGAGTGTTAAATATATAATGCCCTACAACAAGTTTGAGGGTATTGATAATTTAGATGTGGACAACACTCCGGCATTTGAAGTAGACTGGAAGAACAAGGTTTACTACACTGCCTGTCTTGAGTTGGGCCCTTAATATATTCGTGATGAGAGAAGGGTTAAGGAGATCCAATGGGCCTCTAAGATTAGGATCACGTAGGGACACGACTTCGAGTCTAGCTACAAGACTCATAAATAAAGAAAAGCGCCTCGTGGGAGGCAACCCATGCTTAATTGTTTGCTTGTTTGTGTGTCGTGTATCTTTTATTTATTGTTTATTCTCATGTTTAAAATTGTAAAATGCTTTATTTTGTCTTTAACCTCGTCTTAATTACATATAAAGGTATTTTACATAAGGGATAAGTGTAGGGAGGATTACACACGTTTTTAAAAAAAATGTAAACATGAGAATTAAAATTATTTAAAAGATATACATGTGTGTTTGTTCGAGTCAAATGCTTGTATCGAGTCATAATTAGCGTTTTGCAGAAAATTTTTCCAGATTCTAAAGATGTAAATTTTCCAGAATTTTTTCCAGAAAATCGCAGACCAGTTTTTGTCAGGATAACCTGACGGCGTCAGGATCGCAACCTGACGGCGTCAGGAGGAGCAAAAACAGCTTATGACTTTTTCTCGTTTTCTGAGCTACCTATAAATTTTTGGAATTTTCCAGGTCTTAATTTTTCAGAAAATCTGTAAACATCCATTCCACAAGCATTATATCCTAGTTTAGTAGAGTCTTATATATATTGTTACCGCCGATTTTACGCGAAGGTTTCGTTTGTTTTCTTCAAGTGTGCAAGTTTAATTTACCAAGAAGAAGATACATAAGATGAGAAAGAGCTTTTAACGCAAATGTTCTTCTTAAAGAAAGATGTAACCACCATTTTACACGGATCCTACCGAGCTAATCAGGGGAGTATTAGTTTCTTTCGTCTTTTAATTAGCTTCCATTATCATAACTTTGATACTTTCGGGGAACATTGGGGACAATGTTCAGTTTAAGTGTAGGGAGGGAAAATAAAACGGGAACTTTGAAACTATGCTTATCCTTGACTATTTGCTTTGTCCAATTTTGATTTGTGTAATAAACCATGAGAAATATCGGTTAGGGTAATTTTGGTACCAAATTTAAAATTTTTCATGACATATAGGAGTGGGCCATTAGTCTTAATAAAGCATCTCATGGATAAGAAATTATATGACTAGCACAAAAACCCTTTGCCACTTAAATTTCACCCAAAACGTGAGGATCGCCCTTAGATTTGTAGGAATTAAAGGATTCATCTTTAATGCTTAGAGTGTGAACCGGTAGTATAATAGATTCTAGAACTTGTTTTGTGATGCATCCCGAGATCGCTAGTAAGACTACACTTGTGTAGTTAGGAATAACTAAATGATAAGAGGCATTAGGATAACCCTTGTTTGATACCCGTAATATAATAACTTCTTCCACATCGGTTGAGTAATTCCCCCACACCGTTGCGTTGTACTCATCTTTAGTACACGATACCCCTAGTTAACCCCTTAGAGCCTATCATTTTTGTGGTTCTCCGTGATATTTCGGTCTTCCGGAATATCAATGAAGAGCATTGTTTACAATCCACCCCCAAATGTACACCCAAATCGCCTTAGCCTACCTTGTATGCACTCACTTTTAGTGCATTATTGTTATCACATTAAACCCTTAGTTCAATTATCTTGTTGCTTGCATAAGTTGCTAAGTCGAGTCATATCCTTTGTACACAGTTTTGGGACGATTGGGACTCATGGGAAAAGTTAAACTTTTTGAAATGACGGGAAGGGAACATTAAATTCAAATTCCCTTTATTTGCGTAATAATGTACTCCAAGTGTTTTTATCTTTTCAATTCGGGTCAAATTAGTGTTAGAGTAATAAAAACTCAAGTGTAGGGATGTGCCTATAAATCCCTATCATTTTGATGTTATCGTAGAGGATGGTAGAGTAAAAGTGTATAAAAAAAAATCGAAAAAAAAGGAAAAAAAAATAGTGTTAAAAAAAAAAAAAAAAAAAAAAAAAAAACGGGCTACCATCCTACATCTATCTTTAAATTTATGTTTGTTATTTCAGTTATCTAGAGTTTAGAGTGTCGAGTCTTGGCTTAGCAACGCCATTCTTCGCATGCTTGTAACATAAGAATTTTTGACTTGCCACCACTAAATAGCCTATCCCACCAAACCCTTTGTTTCTCTACCGTAAGCCTAACGTTACAACCCTTTAAAAAGATCTCTTGGATAGTCTTTCCTAGGTGCTTATGCCAAAGCGATGGAGGTTTGATCTAGTCTCAAGCCTATGGTAATCTATGTACTAGGACTGGTTAATGAGTGTTTATCTTCCATTTCCAACTTGTTATATTTCATATACACCCGAGATATGTGAGTATCTAAACACCCCATGTGAGGTGCTAGTATGTAATTTCCGTGCTTGTTATGACTTTTGTGGGGCTTATATGCGTTGTGAATCATTCTAAACTAATGCTTCATGACCCCTAACTTATAAATCAATTGGGTAAAAGCACATTTGCTTGAGGACAAGCAAATACCAAGTGTAGGGATATTTGATAAGGTTTTAAAATGTACCTTTTTGAGGGGTCGTTTAAGCTCTTATTTGATCACTTTTGTATCCGTTATTAGTTAATATCGTTCCTTTTCACTTTTTAGGTCTCTTGAAGGCAAATTGCTGGAATGACACTTATTCGGACGAAAAGGCGCGAATATACGAAGAAAATGGGCAAAGTCAAGAATCGAGACACTCAAGCTGCTGAAACTGAAAGGGACGGCATCAGGTTATACTTGTGACGCCGTCAGAACAAGTTTTGTGATGACTCAGTAGCCAAATTGCTTATTTACAAGTGACGGCATCAGGTTTTAAAAGAGTAGGGCGTCGCAACTCAGACGACCTAGATTTGATCCAGCGGCGTCAAAGACTCAAAGCGACGGCGTCACGGACATAAGGTGATGCCGTCACAATGATAACGTGGCCAAGACGAAACCCTAATGACGGCGACCCGACGGCGTCACAAATTAAAGGGTGACGCCGTCGCAGTTGTAACCTTATATATAGAATCCGAATTTTATATTTTCAGTGTGTAGTTTTGTGGAGTAAAAACCTAAACCGAACCAAGGCTTTCTTGTACAGTATTTTAGGGTTCCATACCCTATCTTACATCAAGATAAGTGTTTTACTTCATTAATTTAATTATGTCTTCAATTGATTGTGTGTATGCTTGCATGTTCCCCATGTCCGGCTAATTTACTTGTGTGTTTGCTTAGGTAATATGAAACATAGTTATTGAATATTGATTGGTTGTCTCTTATCTTAATTATGATTGACCTAGTATTGCGATAGGTCATTCGTTGTGTTATTAATGCTTGATTAATTTTTGTTGAACCTTAGTTTATAATCACCTAGAGTAATTGTAGGCTATACATCCAAAGAATACCTTAGAGTTAAAGTTTACAAATCCTAGAGATTTTGTAGTCATTAACCTTTGGTAGCTTCAAAGAGTTAGGGATAAACGCATACCCTACAACCTTAGAGACACAACGCGATTAATAATAAGGACGTGACAATTCAACCATCAATAGGAGATAACTAGGGAGTAATAAAGCCTAATCAAATACATTTTTAATCATCATACGAGCACACAACAATAGACATAGACTACCCTAGCTTAGTTAATTAGATAATTAGATAGTAGAAGTAATCGGTAGAAATTCCAACCCCCAAATCCAAACCCCGAGATTCGTACCTTTCCATTTCCTAAAAAATATAAAAAGATAAAAAATAATCTTCCTCAACCCCAACCTTAGCGTAGTAACTTCTCACTAGCATTCTTATTCCCTAGGGAACGATATCAATTCCCGTGGCTTACCCTAATACTACACTACAACGATTAGGTTCACTGCCTAGGGTGTTGAAAAACTTGCTCGACGAAAAGGAAGTTCCTTGGACCCCGACGCGCTGTGTAAGCGTATCATTACCCATCGTTTCCACACCCTAAATTCTTACTTTCTTTGTTTCCATGACTATTTCAAAAACTTATAATTTCATACACTATCATAATTCGCCAATGGAATCATCATAAACAACTCTTTAATCCCTTAAAATGATAATTAATCAAAACCCCCACTATTAATTCAAGCCAAAACACAAACTAAGTATTTTTCATAAATTCTTACCTTTAAAATGGCATTTGATTTACTATAGTGGGTTAAATTTAATTTCATAATTTCTAGATAATGTTTAGGAGATATATTTTTTAAATTTAAATTTGGAGACTACTTGAAGACAAGTAGAAGCCAAGTGTTGGTATGATATATAGTATTGAATTGTTATAAATTTTCATTTTAGTATTAATTTGGAGCTATGGAGCAATTCTTGCCAAAAATACCGAAAAAATGAAAATAAAAGTGCAGAAATATAAAAACATGGACCAACAACATTGGGCCCCACTGGCCAAAACATACATCTCTTTGGTGATTTATGGTGACGAGCCTAATCTGATCGAATCCTTCAAATTATCTCCATAAATATGCTTTATTTGTGCTATTATTTACTTATATCATCATTTACATAAGTCTTATAACGAATTTTATCTTGTCGGATTCCTTCTTGCAGCGATTCGGGTTTATCCATTGTTTTAGAATTTATTTTTTTCATTGTTATTATTGCTTGTTGTTCGTGTGGGATTTTTTCATTATTACTAGCTTATTTATACCCTCCCCCTCCTTGTGTCATTCATACCATCATAACACACAAAACACACTTAATTTTGGTATTTTCCTTCATGAATTATTCAAGAGTGCAAGTCCTGCATCAATTCCAAAGCTCTTGTCAGGCTTTGTTTGATCCAAGTTACAGTTTCTACCTTCTATTGGTGATCTCCAAGCCACAATAAAAGTGTTCTAGTATAATAATTCAAGTGCTTTCCCAAGTCATCTCAACTTAGTATCAAGAGGTTGAAGAATTGGAAGCTAAGGTTTCTAGTTCTTGTTCTAGTTCTTGAATCCTTGATTTCCTCTCTTATAGAAAGCCAAAGTTGTAAGAAAGACTAACCACCACCTCTTGCTCAACATCATTTACATATTTCTCATACTTAATCCATGCTACATATGGTCATTATATTGAATTCATGATGTACAAACCCTTAAAACAAGTTGAAAAAGCTTATATGTTAACTTATGTAAGTGAGCAAACTAGTGTCTTATGCTATGAAAACCGACCAAACTAGAATAGCCATGAACTTGGATAGATAACATACTGTTATAGAGTATCTTAAAATAAAAACGTAGCAATTTGAATCACCCAAAACAGACACACGAGTCAAAAGATATGATGAAAATTAGCGAAACTTGAAAAACTGAATCTGCCAAACTGCTTACTTCTCAGATTTCGAATTTTTTTTAGGCCCTTCTGGTCCGATTAATAAAAAAGGTAAAGAACGAAAGTTTTCCGGAACGATGTTTTACGTCCACCGCCCTGGAAACTCGACCTAAAAATGCATAACGAAGGTTATTTTCTTAAAACTCTTAACAACCCTATGTATAGCCAAACAGCTATACATTTTGTCATGGCTAAAGTATAGTCAAATGGCCTAAAGGCCTTAGACCGAGACCACAACCGCGGTTAAGGCCATGGGTGAGGTCTCAAGGCCATGGTAGCCGAGACAAAGCCACGTCAAGGCTACGGCTAAGGCCTCGATGCTTTCTAAGCCGAGACCAAAAAAAAAATTGGATCTACTCCATCGATACACCATGACATTTTACAAATAACAATCTTCATTCAAAATAAACTTTCCTAAGTTTATTCGACCTTCGGAATGGTAACTTTTGTAAAACGAAGAGAACTTTTAAAACCATTTAAGTTACTTGTATAACCAAAGGACCAAACTACTTTTGTTAAACATCCAAACCAACTCAAACCCGTCTACGGAACATGACCAAACTTATTTTGTAAACTATGTAACCACTTCAACTGTATGTCATATAATAAGCAAAACATATATTTTCCATATCGATTACTATAAAACTAGGGAGCTTAATGTGAGGGGTTTCATTTGGGTAAACGGATCGACGAGTTGCTGGATTTACGAATTAAAGTGTCCTAGCTCCCTCGAACGTTTACTACATAACCTCTGAATTATGATGGCCCGAATGGTAGTATGAGTTATATAACTGCAAATGTTTCATAAACCATTTCTATAAAAACGACATACACAAACTACCATATAAATCATCATGATCAATATAAGTGACATATATAGACTCGTTATGCATTCGCATTATTATTCCATAAAATAAGACACAAAACCATATTATAGGTTGCTCGTAGAGGTTTTTACGACTCGACCGCCACTTTCACTACTCACTAAACATCATCCAACTCACGGTGAGTTTTTATAGCCCCACTTTAATTGTTTTATACTATTTTTGGGGGAGATACATGCTCAATACTTTCTTTTACTATTACAAGTATTTTAAACTTCTACGAATTACGGTGAGTCATAGCCTCATTTTCTATTGTATAAATGTTTTGTAAACTCTTTGGGGGAGATACATTCTCAACTATTTTAATTCAATTTCGATTATTTGTAAACTATATGTTGTATCTTAAGTAAATATTTATTCATGCTAAATAACATTATTGCCATATTTAAAGTTTCTATATCATGAACCATTAATCACTATGCATAGTGAACACGAATACTATGGTTAGATCTATTGTGATTAGTGTAACCATTAAGTTGACTCAGTTAGAACAAATAAACGCAATAAATACTAGGTACAACAACAAATTACCTACTAGGCTTTGATTGCGAATACTATGCCAATTTCTATTTGCTCAAGGTTATAGATTAATGTTCAATATAAGTGTATGGAGGGAAAAAAGGGATACCTTAGAAACTAATCACTTACTTGATATTTGTTTTGTTTTCTAGTAATTGTGTAATAAACCGAAAGAAATACATGTTAGGGTAATTTTAGCACCAAATTAAAATTTTTTTATGACATTTACGAATGAAACTTTAGTCTTAATAAAGCGTCTCATGGATATAAATTATATAGCTAGTACAAAAACCCTACCACTCAAATTCCACCCTCAAAATGTGAGGTTCACCTTTAGATATATAGGATAAAAGCATTCACTTTTAATGCTTATAAGTGTACTAGTAGTATATAGATTCTAGAACTTATTTTGTGATGCATTCCGAAATCGCTTGTGACACTACATCGTGTAATTAGGATTAACTAAATGATAAGAGGCATTGGGATAACTCTTATTTTAAACCCGTTTATATAATTACATTGGCTACACCGATCAAGTAATTACCCCACACCTTTGTTATGTACTCATTTTTAGTACAAGATACCCCTAGTTCACCCCTCTGAGCCTATCCATTTTCGGTTCTCGTGATATTTCGGTGGATTCTGAAATATTAATGAAGAGCACTGTTTATAATCCACCCTCAAATGTACACCCAAATCACCTTACCCTTTCATGTATGCACACATTTTTAGTGAATTATTGTAATATATTAAACTCTTAGTTAATTTTATAGTTGATTACATGGTTGCTAAGTCAAGTCATATCTTATGTATGCAGTTTTGGAATGATTGAGACTCATGAGTTTAGTAATATTTATAATGGAGTAATGGGAAAAATTCAATTATAATCCTCATATTTAAGTAAATGTTTAAGTATTCACGTGTTTTGATCCTCGTAATTTGGATCATTAGTTAGTTTTTATATATGTAAAAGTTCAAGTGTAGGGATGTACCTATAAATCCCTTAGTTATGATGTATTATTTTACGGATGGTAGGGCAAGAGTGTATGAAAAAAAATCGAAAACAAAAAGAGAATGAAATCATACAGACTACCATCCCGCCTCTATCCTTTTTATTTTATGTTTAAGTCAAGAAAGAGTCAAGAAAAATACAAAAAGAGTTAGAAGTTAGTGAGTCAAGTCTTGGCTTAGCAACACCACATTTTACATGAGATTAATTAGAAAATTGACTTGCCACCAGTAAAAATTCCCTATATCCAACGAAACCGTGTTTTCCGTACCCTTACAACTAACGTTACAACTCTTAAAAGCCCTCTTTGATAGCTTATCATAGGTGTTTATGCCAAAGCGGTAGAGGTTTGATCTATTCTCAAGCTTATGGTAATTTATGTGCTATGACAGGTAGAGAGTGTTTATTTTTCCGTTTCCATACATGTTATACAACTTATACACCCGAGAGATGAGAGAATTCAAACACTTTATGTGCGGTGCTAGTATATGATTTCCGTACTTGTTTTGACTATTGTAGAGTTTGTGTATGTTCTAAACTATTTTAAACCAATGCTAAATGCCCTCTAACTTGTAAATTGATTGGATAGCTTGAGGACAAGAAAATCCCAAGTGTAGGGATATTTGACAAGGATTTATTTGATACCTTTAAAGGGGATCTAAGCCAAAAATCGTATGAATATGATCAAATATTACCCTAAATCGTTTTTTTTTTCATTTTCGATACTTGGGACGAAAAATCTAGAAATCGGCACATTTATAGCTTATTCAGACAAAAAAGTGAAGAAAACAACGAATTCGAAAAATTCTGTCGATAAGGGAGTCTGACCGCGTCACACATCACAAAGTGACACCGTCACTTGTTACTGAAGATGGATTTTTGGTGAAAAATTGACAAGCGACGCCTTAGTGAAATCTGATGACACTACAACCTGATGGCATCAGGTGTAATTTGAAGTTGAGAGTAATGTGCAAAGCTGACAAGAGACGGCCCAGATCATTTACAAGGGGACGGCGTCAGACATCACATGACGACGTCAGAGATCCAAAGCGATAGCGTCATAACGGCGACTTGCACAAGACGAAACCCTAATGACGGCGAGCTGACGGCGTCACAACCTATAAGGTGACGCCGTCACAAGTGTAATACTATGTATATTTTTGCATGTTTTTCATTATTTGTGTAACATTTTGAAGAGGCAAAACCCTAGACGAATTCACAGCTTTTTGTGAAGGTTTTTCAGGCACTTTGGCTCATGTTTAATTGAAGATGAGTAATACCTCTTTAATCATTCAATATGTCTCTGTGTTGTTTGATTATATGCTTTTCTTTTCTTCACTCTAACATGCTATGCTAGATTTATTAATGTTTGCTTAGATCAAATGAAACTTTGTTATTAATTATTGATTGTCGTCTCTTGTTGAATTGGTTGCTTCGCGTTAGGGTAGGAAAACTAGCTTAATTCTTATATGTAACTAGCTTTTCCATCTTATTAAACACAACCCTAACTTTTCAAAAAAAAAAACACAACCCTAGAGTGCACTGATGGTTTTTCTCGTTGTATTTATTGCATGAATTACGGCTTGTAGATTCTAGGAGACTTAATAGGCTTTAAGCTTCTTAGGGGAGACTTATATGTTTATAAAGTTAGGGCATTTGGCACCTTCATACGACTAGTAAAAAGGAATACAGCGCTCCAACTAAAACAATGGTGTGACAATTCGATAACTCAATAAGAGATAACAAGAGAGTAAAGAAATCTAAGTAAACATATTTTCCTATCATAAGAGTTATCACCAATTTACTTTTCTTGTATTTAATTTATGTTATTTAGTTTTGTTTTAGCTAATTAGTAGTTAAAACGCTCACTATTTCAAAACACCGAGATTTTAATTTACTTTCTAAAAAAATATACAAATACAAAAAGATTCATCCCTCACCTTTAGACATATCTCGACATACACTTAGGCTTACCTTTAGAGAACGATCAATCCATCGTGTCCTATCTATACTACACTACAACGATTAAATACACTGTATAGGAGGATTGTAAAACTTTTGAGGTCTTACAAAATCCCCATCAACTCTACGGCGCAACACTTTAAAACTCGTTACGGAGTAGAGCTCTCGAATAGGACTTAATATCGGCTTTTAAATGGTTACGCCGTAACAAGGGTTTCTTCTTTATACCGTAAAGGTGTTGATTGTTGAATTTTCCTTTTATTGTTTAAGTTAGTTTTTACTTTAGTTATGTTACTTTTTATACAAGTTATATTTTCTTTTAAATATAGAGCTCATTATCAATATAATATATTTTGGGTCTTTAATAAAATTATGTTTTAAGGTATTTACTCTTGTTAGGTTCTCACCATTTCATTTTAATCTTCATTTCCATTTGATTCTAACTCATAAGACTGAAATGAATTACACCTTAAGTATATAAGACACCTAAAGTATAAGCTACTTATGGAAACGAAAAAATAATTAATGCAAGGAGACATTCGTGTCCGCTAGAATGGTCCGTGAGATATGACAAATTTTGGCACCACCGACCTTCGCAAATTTTGTGGCCTCCTCCACCCCTAAACGACATCTCGTCGCTTTTCATATCTCAATTATTCCAACCGACCTCGTCCCGGCCTCCTTCCAATTAATTCTATCTTTATATATCTTCTCACACTTGCTAACTCAGCTTTGAGGTCAATGTTCAGCCGTGTAGCTCAGTACGGATTTTGCATGAAAACGATCATGTTTGGTTAAAATAGATGAATAATTTTCCAATTGGGCTGATGAGTTAGTTTAAATATTGTCTTTCACATATTATCATTTAAGTGGTGAACTTGTTAATATTGCCGGTGATCAATATTTTGAAAAATTAGTTAGACAACGATTTGAAATTGCAGTAAACATGTGAGTGAACAAACGAGTACAAATTTAAACACACAACTATGATTTTCCGCATCTTCAAATTAAATCAATATTGTATTAACGTGCTAATTACTTGGTTAAATTTATGGCTTCCTAGCTAGATATGTAATCACATATCATCTATTAGATATCTTAGAAGAACAACTACTCAAATTGTCATAAATAACTCCAAGAAGAAGACGTCTATGGAAAATGATATATAGGATGGCTACAAAGAAAAAGTTGTTTCTTGAACTCATTCTTAATCTAAAGGGTTCGATAAATCCTCAATTTCCACTTTTGCTATTAATCACTAGTGTCTTTTTCTCCATTGATATTTGTGGTGCTAGCTAACACGTCACTTCAATGTAAGGCTAACATAAACTATCGATCTATTCTTATCAAAAAGTTTAAAAACGAATCAATGTAGTTTAGTTTTTGCTTTGTTGATATGTCTATATTTACATATGACAAACTCTTTGGTCGATAAGGGGATATACATGTACATACACACTTGTTACTTCTGCGTGATTCTTAATAAAAGATTAGTATTTAGTAGCAACCATTTGAAAAAGAGTTTTGCATATCAAAAGGCTTATGATCGACTAAATTATTTCTGTCTCTGTTCACATATCTTTCTGTAGTAGGAGTAGAAAATTCAGTCTAATTTAGTTAATTAAAATGGTTATGTAATTAATATAGACTTAATTCTCTTGACTTCCCGATTTGATCCTTCTAGCTTCTTATTAGTTTCTTATATACAACATTTTCTTACTAGTTTCTTACAAACAACATGTTATGTTATTCTTCTGATATGGAATCACAGTCTATATAGAATCATGATATTAAGATATACATTAATTATAATCTACAAAATAAAAACCCCTCGATTCATTAGAATTTAAAATTTATTTATTTAATATGGTCAAATAAATAATCGGAAAAAAAAAATATCATTATTTTAATTTTGCGAACATGAATAGAATTTTTTTCAACAATGTTTGTAAAACAAAATTTCTCTTATCCACCAAGAAAGATCCGGCTTTTGCTATGATAGAAATTTTATATTGCTATCTAGCTAGAATTTATTGGTTGTACACTTGTACCAACCCAATAATAACATTAATGTGAATGATTCATTCTATTTTCGGTTTTTGAGTCATAATCATTATGTAGGAGAGATGGCCGAGTGGTTTGCTTACCGAGAGTTCGAATGCCTTTCTTTCTTTACCTTCACCTAATTTACCGATCTTACTAGCTACAATAAATCAAATAGCAATGGTCACTGAAGCTCAAACCGTTGTCATTAATGCTGAAAGGTGTCCTTAAAACTTTAATATGTGTTTTTTCTATACTTAATTTATATCTATATTTGTTCCAAAAAAAAATCTATATATCTCTACTATCTATACTACTTATAAAGAAAAAACACATCTGCTGAGAACTTAAAAAATAATAATGTTATAAGACTAAAATACTCCTATTTATAAAAAGTAATGCAATCTATTAAATATTTAAATACTCTCTCTGTACCAAAATAATTGTTTACAGACAAAAAAATACATAGTTTAAGAAAACATCATCATTATAACTTTTTTTCTTCTTACTTTTTGCACAAAAGATAGTTTTACCCTTAACCAATTAATTTATAACTTCTTTAAAGTTTGTAATAATAACCTCAAGTGGGATTAATATGGTAAACTCGATCTATATTCTCTATTTATTATTGGAAGTTGACAATTAATTTGGGACAACCCAAAAAGTAAAGGCGGACAATAAATATGGGACCGAAAGAGTACTTAATTACAATTTAAACCACTAATTTTTTCACTCTTACTTACTCTACACCTATATATACATAAAAATAAAATAGCATACGCAAATTAACACTATTATATATCATGATTGTTATACACAGCTAATCGCTTAGTTACTTGTAAAGCGTTAAGTAGAAATCTATTTAAAGTGACAAAAAAAATTAGATAATATATTTCATGGCTAAATGTTTATAGAAAGTGTCAATAAATATAAAAAAATACATTTACTTAAAAACAATTTGGAAGTGTTATTATAAGCTACACGATCTTTGTATCACTAAAATGTCACTTTCCTTGTAGTAATTTAAATAGATTCATAATAATATTATTTAGGGAAAATTGCATAAAAAGGCATCATACTTGACACTTATTGTCATTGTGTGTAGCTACCTACTTTTTTTTATCATTGTGACACAAACCTTTTTAGATCGTGCTATTGTGTGTACCGGTGACCTGTTTAACATGTTGCAGCACGTCAAGTTAACGATCGTTAATTTTTTTATTGCACCGTTAGTCCTTTTCGTCAGTTTTTAACGACTGTTATTATATTATTGCACCGTTAGTCATTTTCGCCCGTTTTTTACACGTTTTCGTCCGTTTTTGCAAGGTTTCGTCCGTTTTTACACGTTTTCGTTCGTTTTTGCACGTTTTTACACGTTTTCGTTCGTTTTTACACGGTTTCGTCCGTTTTTACACGTTTTCGTCCGTTTTTACACCTTTTTTTTAGTTTTTGTTCGGTTTCGTCCGTTTTTGCACGGTTTCGTCCGTTTTTACACGTTTTCGTCCGTTTTTACACGTTTTTTTTAGTTTTTGCACTATTTCGTCCGTTTATACACGTTTTTTTTAGTTTTTGCACGGTTTCGTCCGTTTTTACACGTTTTCATCCGTTTTGCACGTTTTTACACGTTTTCGTTCATTTTTACACGGTTTCGTCCGTTTTTACACGTTTTCGTCCGTTTTTACACGTTTTTTTAGTTTTTGCACGGTTTCGTCCGTTTTTACACGTTTTCGTCTGTTTTTGCACATTTTTGCCTGCTTTGGCACGTTTTTGATTTTTTTGCACAATTTTGCCTG
>BPTQ01000005.1:74625921-74782377 GCA_019973895.1 Chrysanthemum seticuspe
GAATATACTAAGAGTCCTACGTATTATCCTTGTGGTATTGCCAGAACATCCGAGGGATATGTAAAAGTATTCACAATGAAGATGGAAATCCTTCTAGAGTCAACATCAAACAAGCTCTTGGTGGGTGACATGTAAGATCTTCTCGTAAGATCAAGCTTGTGACAACTGGATAGAAATGATGGGGAGATTCAATCTTGAATCAACCTTGGTCCAGGAATGGAATTGACGAATACTTTTGGAAAAACCGTTCGATGTGCAAATCTTCTTTTCTCTAGCACGTCGAATGTGTATTCATAATTTCAAACACCAAAAGTATCTCTGATTGAAAAAAATACTTTTGGAAAAACCGTTCGATTTGCAAATCTTCTTTTCTCTAGCACATCGAATGTGTACTCTTTCAAATACAAAAGGTATTTTTGATTGAAAATTGATCTTTCTCATAAAACCTTCGTCGTATTGCAAAACTCTTTCTTCAAGCAATACGCGATTGTTTTCAAATCATTTTTCATCAATCAGTGAATCTCAATTCGCTGGTTCACTCACTCCGTGTTGTCTTCTTTGAGACGTTCCGGTTTGAGAACGGCTAGAATAGCTGCAAAACCCTGTCAAGGAGATTCTTAAGAATCCTACCTGATCACAGGCAGTACTTGTATTGATCAACGGGGAACCGTGGGCCGTGTACCTCAATTCAACAAAAGTGATCAAAGACACTTTCGTGTGTTTTATTGCTAACTGTTGTTTGCAGGTACATCTGGACGGTTGCAGCTGATCAGAATTGATAAGTCAATCCAAAGCCGCATGCTCACAGCATCCACACTTAATTGAAGAAATCATGACTGGTGCATATCTACATAACCTGGCTCAGATATTTTTATACTATGCTTCTGCTACACTGCTGCAAATATCTTGAACCAGTAAAAGCTTCCGCTACTCTGAAGGAAAGATGTCATGATCCACAAAGTGTGAGCATGTCGGTCCAAAAGTCACAACATCACATGATGGTAACACAGTAGAGGGTGATCCAGAGATTTACTGTGGCTGATGATCTCAATGAAAGCTCAAAGATCATCAAAGATGTGGATCAGTTCAAAGACCTCCACTGAAAGTACAAAACTATGCGGACTATGAAGAGTCACTGCTTAAGCACAAAGATTGCGGAAATGAAGAATTCAAGTCTACGAGCTCAAGACTGAAGATAAAATAGAATGCTAGGATTCGAAATGTAAAACATGGGGTGACCTCCCTTAGAGGGAGATTGTTAGGAATTGGAAATTCCATTGTAAAGAGTCGGTCACCCCAAATGTTATCTAGCATAAGTTAGCTCGTAGACTTGTAGTTATTTACGTTGTTTAGTCGTTTATTAGTTAATTAGTAGTGTAGATTAGTTTAGTGTAACACCGTGGAGGAAGGACGGGTCTTTACCCACTGTATGCCTGATCCACAGGTGGATAGGAGGTTGTGTATTCTGTAACTATAAATACCCCTTCCATCCATAGAAGGGGTGGTGCTTCTCAATCTAATATTCCACTTTTTGTATACCAAGTCTCTACCAAGAACACCCATCTCTCTCTCTCTAAACTATGGCAAACATGTATTTTGATCATCCAAGACCACCCGAATCATCAACACAATAATATATTCGATCCTACACGTTTTGTATTTGAAATTGATGTTTCTGTTTGTTCGAAAACTCTTTTCATAAGTCCAAGCTCCTTGTGAAAATCCCTTTCCCAATATATAGCACAATTTTTCAAATTTCGGACATGAGGTAAAATTCTTTTCTGAAGAATATCTCTTTGTGCACGCGCAAGAGGCGATTGAAAATGTTCAATTTTTATTTCAGAATGAAATTCAATTTCACGTTCCAAAAGTTTGATGTCCGAAATGAATGTTTCAAAATATTTTATAACTTACATTGTTCGGCTAATGGTTTTATTTCACTAAGTGAAGGTAAAGGACCATTAATTTGTACATTATTGGAAAGGGGACCCTAAGAAGTAGGTGTGATAACCCAAGGTGTGTTAGAAAAATCCTTTTGTGCAACGAAAGTAACAGCTTTTGAATAGTTAAATGGTTTGTTATAAACAACCTTTTCTAATTTTGATCGACTCTCGTCTTCTGCCTCTAATTCCTCTTGACGGTTATATTCAACAACACTCATAATTGAATCATCAACTCTATGTTCTGCACTGTAAACTTCAGGATTTGGTTTGAATGCTCTGTTTGAAAAATTAGGTTTGTAATCGGCAAGATTCGGTCCATATCCATTTGGATTTGGTTTGAAAGTAAACTTTTGAATCGTTGTGATTGATTCACCATGTTTATAAGCAACAGTTCGAAACTCTTTGATTTTGTTTTGTAAGTCGACAATTTCCTCAAGATAGTCATCTATTCGTTTCGTGGAATGCTTTTTGTACTCAGAGAACTGTTTTTGACAAGTTAACAACTCAGACTTGGATTTTTGAGTTTCCAAGGTAAGAGCGTTAAGTTGTTGTTTATGATCATGTTTCAGTTGTTCTATTTGAGACAACAAAGCATTCTTGGATGCGGCTAGATCACGTATCTGTCGTTCTAATGATTTTTCATTTTGGTGTGATTTAGCAAAAGCGACTTCAAAACCTTGTTCACGTTTTTCTTGAGTTTTAAAATAATTGAGTTGTCGTTTTAAGCATTCAATATCCCTGGTTAACAGTGCATTTTTACTGTGTAATTGCTGATTCAATGCACAACATTCTTCCATTCGGGATTGTTGGTCTTTAAGTAAGAGATCAACATCTGGATTAGGCAAAGGTTCAGCGAGTTCAACGTGAGTCACAACATGATCACTATTCAGATCCTCAAGTATAACCACGGAGTCAATTTGAGTATCAAAGGTAACCATAAGGTCATCGTGATCATCAAATGTAACTACGGGGTCTAGTTGAGAATCGTCAGAATGAGATGTGGACGGCTCATGTTGAACATTCTGAGCCTCGTCGGATTCAGATGTTGGCTGAGATATAAGATCAGTGATGAATATGGTTTGTTCGGGTACCTGAGACAAGCCATCAGTGTCATACACTGGGCCTGTGTCACTCATGTGGAGAGCTTGCATTTGTGCCATCAACATCACTGCTGCATTAGCCTGCAAGTCCTCCATATCATCATCTGAGTCTGCATCTGCCATAAAGCTCTGTTCTTTGGTTGTGAGGGTTCCACCAGCTTCATCCTTAAGAGCCAAAAGTAAAGCCTCCTTGTGATAAGCACTGCCTCTAGTTCTCGGCTTTGGGCATGCATTAGCCAGGTGACCCTTCTCATTACAGTTGTAGCAGCGAAGACCATTCATCTCATTTTGAGCATTCCCCTTTTCAACCACTTGAGCTCTCTGTTGTTGTGGAGCACCCATGTTATGCCTTCCCATAGCATTAAACCCTTGACCACCTCTCATCTGACGACCATAACCACGATTCTGAACTTCAACACGTCCATTGTTCACAACAGCCTGATTCCTTGTGTTTGATGAGGAGCGAATGCGATTGTTGGATTTGTTTGTATACCGTCCGAAGGCTTTAGCAATCATAACAAATCCTTGTTGCAATGCATCGAAAGCATCGGAGTCCTCATTAGCTTCAGTGTAAAGTGCTTGATCATTGTTGTTGTTGTATGGAACCAATTGAGTTTGTTGAGATTGTTGCTGTGATGGATCATATGGTGTAATTGTTGCAGTTGGTTGAGGAGCGGGTTGAGGAGGATAACTAGTTTGAGCCCACAAAGCAAGTTGTTGATTGTCCGGAAGCGACGGTGAAGCAGGTTGTCCACGGATAGCTCTTTCTCTGTCAACATCTTTTTGGTGGGGCTTCAAATAGTCGTACAACAATCCGTATGAAGGATGATGAAGATTCTTAGCTTGTCGGATGAAAATGACATACTTTTCCCAATCAGGACCAAGACTACTCAGGAACTTAGTGTTGACTGCAATTCTTGGCATGATGATGTTGTGTTTATCCCAATCATTGATGATGTCTGAGAAGTGATGATGATATGACTCTTATGTCTCTCCGGGTTCAATCATAAAGTGTTCATAAGCCAAGTAGATTTTGGATTCCATGTCTTCTTGATTGAGTGCAGTGCCTTCCATGAGAAGATGAATGTGTTCCCACATTGCTTTTGCAGTCTTTTGAGCATCAACACTTCGAAGGATTGGATTGGGTAATCCTAAAAGGATATATTGCATTGTTAGGTCATCAGCTTCGCAATGTAGAAGTTCATCACCAGAAAGGTCAGCGACAGTTGCAATGTTTGTGAGGTCATCTCGTGGTGGAATAGCATTTGGATCTCCGAGTGTAACGACAATAGGCATCTGAAATGGACCTTCCAAGATGACCTTCTTTAAGAACTTTCCATGTGGCTTCTTTAGATCACAAAACCTAAAGAACCTAATTACCCATTGATCGTAGTTTTCGGGAGTGAGCATTGGAGGTCTATAAAGTGATCCTGCCTCATGAATGGATTGTTTGCTACTTAAAGCTTCACACATCTTTGCAAACCAATATGGTTCCTTCATAGTATTCCTGGAAGGATGTTGATTGTAAATATTTGTGTAAGGTTGTACTTGAAGACTAGGTAGTGGTTGAACCATTTGTGGTTGAATTGCTCCTTGTTGTGGATAATGTTGTTGATTGAATTGTTGTTGATAAATTTGTTGTTGTTGATTGAATTGTTGATGTTGTGGACTAAGTTGTTGTTGTTGTTGTTGATTATACGTGTAAGAAAAGTAGTTAGAGTATGGTGGTTGAGACATGTTGAAAACTTGTGTTGTAAAATGGATCTTTGTAGTCGAATGAAACGTTGTTGATGAAGTGTCCTTAGGCGTAGAAACCAAGTTTAGGCAAAGTAATGCTTAGACGTAAAAACACCAAACTTACGCGTAAAAGCAATAGTTACGCGTAGGATTAGCTTACGCGTAAGAATTGAGAAACACTAAAATTAGGCGTAAACTGAAAGTTAGACGTAGAAAACTTATGCGTAGGATTAGCTTATGCGTAAGACAAGGCTTAGGCGTAAGAAAAATCTTAGGCGTAAAGAGTTCTACGTGTAAGTTTAAGCTTATGCGTAAAATTAGGGTTTTGCCCAAAAAATCTTTTACACTATCACAGTGTAAACGATATCCAAAGTCGAAGTGTTTTCAGGCTTATCCAAGCAAGAAAACACTGAGTAAACCAAGAAAACTAAAGATCAAGCCACAGATTTCTTACGCGTAACTCTAGGGTTTTGTTACGCATAAAACTTAACCAAAACGGATTTGTTGCCCAAAGTGATTCTAAACCAGATTTTTGTGATGAAACAGCTTCAATATCACCAAAATAACACAAAAGTGTGAAACTTGATGATCCAAAACTTATACACACGTTACGCGTAGAAATAAACACACGTTTAAAATCAAGCTTAAAACCAATGAAATAAACGTAAAGTTTGAAACTTTTTTCCAAAAACAGAAATTTTAACACCTAAAAACCTTGAAAGTACAAGAATCTTGGATTGGAAAGTGTAAAAAAATGAGTTTTTATGCGTGACAAAGTTTGTAAACCGTATGTTACGCGTAAAACTAAAACAACTTCAAAAACAAATTCTTTTCACCCAACTATTTGGCGATTGATACCACTGTTAGGTTCCCATATTAATAACATAAGCGTCAATATGAAGAAATAGAAAAGAAGAGATCGGTTGAACAAAGACAAACATACACGTATGGTATATGAGAATAGTTATGCGTAGAGTATGAATGTAAATTGAACAACCAACCCTCAAGTGAGGGTTTACAAGGATTATTTATATGGCAAGGAGCTAGGGCAACACTACTAGCATCCTTCCCTTCTTATGGGCTTGGGCCAAGGCTCATGGGCTTTCTACATAAGCCTTGGCATGATAACTAACATAAAAGCTATAATTAAGCTAACTATTACATATTAATTACTAACACTTGATTTCTAGATTAGGAATGATTCCAACAAGTGTAGGTGCTGAGGGGGGCTGAGCTGGTTGACCCTTGAAGGCCTGATAAATTTCAGTGATCATTGCCTTGATATCTGAAGTATCTGTTTGAATACCAGTGACTTTTGTTTCCAAATTTGCCTGAGATACTTCCAAAGCAGTCATTTTGGGCCCGAGATTCCAGGCCAAGGAAGAAGATGCTTGAGCCAAAGTAGCCACCTGAGTATTCACAGAGCCCAATGCAGCTTGAAGAGACTGGACTGAAGATTGAAGACCCTGAACATTTGCAGATTTGAGCATTTCAATTCGATAAGTTCAGTGAGGCTGGAGGATTGTTTCAAGTAGGCCTCAGTAGCCTTCAGCACTTTAGAGTTGAGCGCTGGGTCTACTTTGACAAATTCCATGATTTCATCTATCTTAGTGCCTACACCCTGAAGGTGCCTGAGAAATTTAGCCAAGTTGTCATCCAGTCTGTGAAGAGTGTCATACATCATATCCCTGTGCTCACAATCGTTTTCATCAAAAGCTTGTACCTCAGCTTTCATAACTGCATAACTGGCACCAGCCTCAATGTGTTGTTCCCACAGTGTTTCAGTAACCCCGGAGTATAGCTTCCTTGAAGCTTTGGTGATCCACTGAACAAGCTGCCTCTCGGTGAGTGGGAGAACATTGTCAAATCTTTTGAATTCATCAGTGGAGGAAGAGGAGTCAGAGTCATTATTGTCAGGCTGGAATGGTGATTCAGTATGCTCCTATGAATCAGGCTGAGGTTCTTGTTCAGATTGAACCTCGGCGTCCACTTCTTCCCCTGCTGATAAAATATCATCTTCACTTTCAGCAGGTTCATCATCAGAGAAAAGTATCCCAGTAACCTCAGCAACAGTCAACAAGGGGTTGGTGATGGGTTCCATATCAGCGGGTGGTATATTTCCCTCTGAGTTTTTGTCCCCCGTTGACCCCTCAAACACTTGTGGGAGTTTCCCAGTGCCTTCTCTGGAGTCAGGATTGGTTTTGGGTTCCGTATCGGCGGGTTGTTCTTTTCTCTCCGAGTCTTTGTCCCCCTGAGACCCCTGAGACACTGATGGGTTTTTCCCAGTGCCTTTAGCAGAGTCAGTGAAAGTGATATCCCTATCAGCGAGTTGTTTGGTTCCCTCTGAGTCTTTGGGATCATTCAGTGTGCCCTCAGACAAAGGCTTTGATTTGCTAATGTCATCACTGGGCGTTGTGGAAGGCACTCCTCTACCAGCGGGTTGTTTGTTTCCCTCTGGATCTTGGGGAGTAGTAGTTGGGACCAAGGGCACTGATTGTGATTTATCAGTGTCCTTCTTTGTCCCTTGGGTGGATGTTGCTTGGTCTCCAGTGGGTAGCAAGCCAGTCTTGGGTTTTCTTTGCCTTTTGGCCAGTGTTCCTAAAGCCTCAGGGCCCTGAGACTTGGGTTTGGTCTTAGTCCCAGTCTGAGACTTCCCCTTTCTCTTTTTAGGAGCAGGGTTAAGAGACACTGATTCCCTCTGCTTGTTTACAACAACCATATGGGCCGTCAATTCAATATTAGTGACAAGTAGGGGTGAAAACGAGCCGAGCCGAGCTCGAGCTCGTTTAGGCTCGAGCTCGGCTCGTTTATATATAAAAAGCTCGAGCTCGAGCTCGAGCTCGTTACGAGCCTCACATTTTGAGCTCGAGCTCGGCTCGTGAAATTTTTCACAAGCTTGAGCTCGGCTCGAGCTCGGCTCGTTAACACAAAGATCAACTCGTTAACACAAGGCTCGAGCTCGTTAACACGGTTATACGTATAGAAAATATATATACGTATATATTTCTAAGGCTCGTTTAGGCTCGCGAGCCTAAACGAGCCTTTTGTATAGAGCTCGGGCTCGAGCTCGATTATTAAATGAGCCCAAACTTAGGCTCGAGCTCGGGCTTGAGCTCGTTTAGGCTCGGCTCGTTCGAGCTTTTTACCGATCCGATCCCGAGCTTTTCACGAGCGGCTCGGCTCGTTTCCACCCCTAGGATGGGTCCTTTTGAAAATTTGATTGACTCAGGATGCCAGGTAAAGCACAATGTTTTTCTTCCTGAGGATAATTGGAGCCCAGTAACACTTGTAAAGCACAAGAGACAAACCTAGGATACGAAACGTATTTCGTCCTAGTTTTGCTCTAGAGCTTGGTTACGAGATCACTGTAAATGATCTCCCCGATGTCGACAGTGACCCCATTCATCAAGCAGTATGCCATCATCAACTGAATAGAGTTAACTTGTTTAGTGGATGAGTGGTTCTCGCCGAGGACCTGAATCACAAAAGTGAATAGGATCCTCCAAGCCATGGAAAATGAACTCTTGGTGACTGGGGTCTTGTCCAAAAAATTTGGATCTAAAACAATTTGTTTTAACCCATCCTTCACTGTGGAGGGTTCAGAATGGGCGACATAAACTCCCTTTTTGTAGTCTAACCCTGTTGAGGTGCAAAATGTTTTATAATCCAGGGTGAATTGTTGCCCCCCATTAAGACTGAATCTGATAAGATATTCCTTGAGTGGTATAAGGTTGTTCTCATCAGTAGAGGGTGTCGGGTCAAAGGCCTTAGCTGTTGCCCAAAACTCCCTATGGAGGGACACTGAACAAAGGCAGTTTTCAGTGGGCAGTTATACAAAAATTTCATAATGTCCTTATAGGCTGGGACAGTTTGAGGATATTCAAAGTTGCCTATGACATTATTTGTTTTAAATTCAACATTGTTAAGATCACCTGCCCACTGTGAAGCAAACTGAAGAGATTGTGTTCTTGCCATTTCCATTAAAAGGTTTTAGGGTTTCGAGAAGAATAACTTGACAAGGACAATCAAAGGTTTTTGAATCTCTTAAGTTGTGATGAAAAACTTTTGTAAAGGTTTACAGAGAAATTTTTTCAGAAAAAAGGATTTGAAGAACACAAAGATTTCTGGGTTTGAAAAGAGATTTTGACAGAGTTTTGTTAGCAGAAATCTTTTGTGTGTGTTATAAGGATTTTGTGAGGGTATTTATAGTGTGTTTAGAGGGGTAGTTTGTGCATATTTGTGGATTTGTAAAGTCGGTTTTTGAAAACGTTTGAATTTCCACATTTAATGCCACCCTCCACTACCCGCAGTAAAATCCCGTTTTTCAAGGGAACAGTTGCAGTGCACAGTAAAAGTGCAATTTGCAGTAATAAAATATCCTTAGGATATTTTATGTGAGGAGAGGCATTTAATGCCAAGTGGGGTGAGGTAAGTATTTGAGGGACCATTGACATGGATGACAATAAGACAAAGAGACATATATTAATTTATTAAATTGGTGTGTTTACCAACCTAGGACATTTAAGTAACTAATACTTGGTGCATTTAGTTACTCATTCAATGCTCAATATCTATAGTCAGGGTCCCTGAATGAGTCTTACTCATTCAGTGAGAGGCTGTCTTGTGGGTTTCGTTCAGGGAGGAGGAACCATTTCAGAGAACTTACTGAGATTGGTTTTCAGATGCCTGACTTTCAATGTCAAGCATTCCCAATTCAGCTTTCAGTCTCCTGAAGGTAGGTTCATCCAAGGGTTTGGTGAAGATATCAGCCAGTTGATATTCAGTAGGGATGAAATGGAGTTCTATGTCTCCTTTCATTATATGGTCCCTGATGAAGTGATATCTGTTATCAATGTGTTTGGTTCTTTGATGAAGGACGGGGTTGTTGGAGATTACAATTGCTCTGGTGTTGTCACAGAAGATGGGTACCATTTTGTAGTGGATGTCATAGTCACTGAGTTGACTTTTCATCCATAATACATTGGCACAACATCCTGCAGCAGCAACATACTCAGCTTCGGCTGAAGACATAGCCACTGATTGTTGCTTTTTAGCACTCCAACAAACCAGTTTTCCTCCAAGAAATTGACAGGACCCTGAGGTACTTTTTCTGTCCATGTTGCAGCCAGCATAATCAGAGTCAGAGTACCCTTTGAGATCAAACCCTTAGCACTTTGGATAATAGAGTCCAAGGTTTGGGGTTTCCTTCAGGTACATGAGTATTCTTTTGGCTGCAGTGAGGAGGGATTCTTTGGGATTGGACTGATATCTTGCAATTAGACAGACTGAGAATTGTATGTCTGGTCTGGAAGCAGTTAGATACATCAGTGAGCTAACAATCCCTCTGAAATGGGTTTGATTGACTGACTTGCCAGTGAGATCAGGTCCAAGGTTGTTAGGAGGGACCATTGGTGTCTTCACTAAGGCACAGTCAGATATCTCATATTTCTTCAAGAGATTTCTTGTGTATTTCTCTTAACTGATAGAGATTCCTTTAACAGTTTGCCTGATTTGTAGTCCAAGGAAGTATGTGAGTTCACCCATCATGCTCATTTCAAACTTCTTTGTCATCAGTTTTTCAAACTGTTTGCAAATAGTGTAGTTTGTTGAGCCAAAGATGATGTCATCAACATATACTTGGACTAGTATCATATCTTGTTTTGTCCTGTAGATAAACAATGTGTTGTCTATCTTTCCTCTGACAAACTTGTTTTGAATCAGGAAGGCTGAGAGAGTTTCATACCATGCTCTGGGAGCTTGTTTCAGTCCATAAAGGGCTTTATCAAGCTTGCAGACATAGTCAGGGAATTCACTACTCTCAAAGCCAGGAGGTTGCTGAACATACACATCTTCCTTGAGTTCACCATTCAGGAATGCACTTTTTACATCCATCTGGTAAACTTTGAAGTTCATGTAGGTAGCAAATGCAAGGAAGATCCTGATGGCTTCCATTCTTGCAACAGGAGCAAATGTCTTATCATAGTCAATGCCTTCTTGTTGACTGTAACCTTTGGCTACAAGTCTGGCTTTGTTTTTAATGACAGTGCCGTTTTCATCAGTTTTGTTCCTGCAAACCCACTTCATTCCTATAACTATGACATCCTGAGGACATTTGATCAAGTCATGACCTTGTTTTTATTAAACTGTTGAAGTTCTTCTTGCATAGCCTGAACCCAGCTAGGATGTTTTAGAGCCTCAATGACACTCTTAGGTTCTATATCTGATAGGAAATCAGCATATAGGCATTCATTGGCTGAAGCTGCAGTTAAATTAGCAGCCATGCTTCTAGTGAGCATGCCTTCAGTGGGTTCACCAATGATGTTTACAAGTTCAATATCCTGAGATTTTGTCCACTTACACTGTGGTCTAGGATTTGAGCTTAAAGAGGTCACAGGAGACTCAGGAGCGAGTTTAGGAGCATGAGCCATAGAATCATTAAGAACATCTGTTGAGATGTCTTGTTCAGGTTGGGGTCCATGAGTCACAGGTTCCTGAACATTTGGTTCAGTGTTACCTATCCCAACAGGGACTGATGGATTATCAATGAGTTCATTGATAGTTGGTTGTGACAGGTGGTGAGGCAAGACATAATATGAGATGTCAGCATCAGCTTGGTATGAGGAATTGATTTCAGTGTTATACTCATCAGGAGGATATCTTGATGAGTTATCAATTCCTATTTCCTCTACTGAGGTGTTGGTGAACCTGATGCTTTCTGAACTCTCATCAAAGGTGACATGAAAGGTTTCCTCAACTTGTTGTCTCCTTGTGTTAAATACCCTGAAGGCTTTGGAGATCAGTGAGTAACCTAGAAAGTATCCATCATCAGCTTTAGCATCAAATTTGCCTAGACGATCCTTGTGGTTATGAATAAACACAAGACATCCAAACACATGAAAATAGCTGATATCAGGAAGTCTACCTTTGAATATCTCATATGGGGTTTTATTATGTCTTTTGACAATGATTGACCTGTTTTGAGTGTAACAGGCTGTCTTGACTGCTTCAGTCCAGAAATGCTTTGAAAGGGCTGAGCCATTTAACATGGTTCTTGCAGCCTCAATGAGAGTTCTGTTTTTCCTTTCAGCCACCCCATTTTGTTCAGGGGTGTAGGGAGATGAAAAGTTTTGGGAGATTCCCTATTCATCACAGAAACTCTCAAGCTCATCATTTCTGAACTCAGTACCATTATCAGTCCTGATTTGTTTAACAGTAATGTCATTCTGGTTTTCAATGTTCCTGATGAATGACATTATTGTGTCAGCTGCCTGACTCTTTTTTGAAAGAAAGTATACCCAAGTGTATCTTGAAAACTCATCAACAATGACAAGTGTATACTTCTCATGCTGGATTGATCTAGGACTGACTGGTCCAAAGAGATCCATATGCAAGAGGTGAAGGAAGCTTTTGATGGAGAAATTTTGTTTTGTTTTGAAAGATGCTCTTTGATTTTTGCCTTTTTCACAGGCTGAGCATGGTTTATCTTTTGCAAAAACCAGTGATGGTAAGACAAGGACCTTGTTTTGTTTTGCCAGGTTGTTGATGTTTTTGAAGTTTAAGTGAGAGAGTCTCTTGTGCCACAGCCAGTTGATAGTTTCAGTGGCTTTGACAAACAGACAGGTTCCATCTTGAGAAAGAGTAGACATGTATAAGACATAAACATCATCTCTTCTAGGAGCTATCAAAACAACTTCTTTGTTGGCATTGAAAATGGTACCTTGTTTATCATTGAATTGCACAATGTACTTAGCATCACATAGTTGACTGACACTGATGAGATTGTATTTGAGACCATTGACATAAGCTATTCTAGAGAAAACTATTCCATTGCATTTTACTGAACCATAACCTTCAGTGGGACATGATGAGTTATCACCAAATACTACCTTGGGTCCTGGTTCCTTTACATACTTGTGCAGATACTCCTTTACACCAGTCATGCTTCTTGAGCATCCACTGTCTAGATGCCAAATAGGATCCCTGGCGTGTCTCTGCACAAGTAGTAAACTGAATTAGCTTCTCTTAGTGACCCACTTACTAGTGGGCTTGGGTCTCAAGGTCTCTTTGAATTTGGTAATCGACTCATGGTCAGTGGTTGAGTGCATTGTGCTACCACAGGTTTTGCATTTAGAGATTGAGGATGAGTCAGTGATTTTGGGTTGCTTGGAACTTCTCCTTGCATGGATGACACTGTCATGCTGGGATGTCTTATGAGCTGGATTTCCGCAAATATCACAGCATGTGTTCATAAGACAATCATCAGGGTGATGATCATTAAACCCACAGTGTGGACAAGGAGGAAAGGGTTTTGCTCTAAATTTTTGAGCAGACTTGGAGGTTGAAGCATACTGATGACCGACTTTGGTATAGTTTGCTTCACTGAGTAAACTTACATATAGTAAGTGATCAGAAGTTCTGTGATCATCCTTTTTGCAGATCATACAAAAAAGGATTATATAACAGTTGTTAGTGGTATGACTGGTATAGTGGCATAGATCACACTTCTGCTTGGATTTGGGGTTTGACTTGGACTTTGAGGAACTAGAGGAAGCTGACTTTGTCTCCTTGATTGATTCAGAGATTTTTTCAATGGATTCCATCTTTTCAGTTAACTTCCTCACAAGTTTAGTCAGTTGCTGAATTTGGTCAGTTTCAGTAGGAGTCAAGGATGTGGAAGTCTCAGTGGGAGTAGACTCTTGATGAGTTGGTTTTGTTGGCCTTTTCAGGATGGTTCTACCAAGTCCATACCTTTCTTTTGGTGAATGAGGATTGAATTGCATTGGAGTAAGCTCAGAGCTTGGTGCAGCACCCTGAAGAGGTTTCAGGGGTGGAAGCGTTGCATTAGACTCTGCTTCAGACTCAATGTGTTCAGTACTGCTGGGCGCATCAGGGAGTCCAAGCATGCTCTTAAGAGCTTGACTCTCAGGCTTTAGAATTCTTCCAGAATCGATATTAGGAAGCTTACTATCATGATTAACCCGATCAATCCAATCACTAGGCTTGGGACTAGTCAACATACTGGTAATCATACCACCAGACACAAATGGCTTAGGACCCTGGTCTTTGTTGAAAGAGTCAGGAAGATGATCTTCACCTAAGACTCTCTTCTTGCTACTGGGGCTCCCACAACATCAAAGACCCTGGGATTCTTAGCAGTCCAACTATCAAGAATATCTTGAACCTTTTTTAGTTCGTCTTGAAGAGCCTGATTTCTTTTAACTATCTCAGTGTTTCGAATTTGCAAAGTGACAGCCTCAAGCTTAGCTTGTTTTAAAAGAAGCAGTTCATCCCTACACTTGTTTAATTCAAAACTTAGCTTGTTGTATTTTGAAAAAAGATTCAGTCTTTGCTCTTCTACGAACTTAAGGTCAACAATAAGATAATTCATGTAAGACTGCCAATCAGAGTCATCATCCATAGAAAGTAAAATATTTATCTTCTTCATTGTGATATTGACCCATTCTCCATTCTTGGCATGATTCTTTCCAACAGCTAGCTTTTCCTCTTCTGAGAGGGCCATCAGTGCATTGACATGCACCATTTCATCATCTGATGACACTGGCTCTTCATCCCAGTCGAAGGTTTCAGCAACAAGGCCTTTGTTTTTACCCTGCACAGATTGAACACTTTTTGTTGTTTCTGAGGGACTGGCCTTAAGCAATGCAAGCTTAGCTTTGACTTTCCTATACTTAGCTTCAAAATCAACAGTTTTGTTTTGATCAGATTTGTTTTGAAGGTTTTGATGAGACTGATAGATTTTTGGTTGAAATTTTCTAAATCCTGAGGACTGATTTGACCCTGATGGTTTATAAGAGGGTTCATAAATTATTTTTGAAAAACAGTCTTTTGCAAAATGACCTCTTTTGTGACACTTAAAGCATTCAGTGTCCTCATTTGCTTTAGCATTTGAAAAACCTTTGTTTCTCTTTATAAACCTTCGAGAGTTAGCAAGGAGTGCCCTTTCTCGAAATTCAACGTTCAGGTCATTTAGGTACTCCTCACTTGATCTCTCATCAGGCTCATCATCTGAATTTTCTTGAAAGTCTTGAACCACATTATTGGAAAAGAAAGCAGTTGATATAGGTGTTGAAGTGGTGGGCAGGGACTTCTTGACTTCCTAAGACTTCTTTAAGTCAGGGTATTGTCTGTTGATGAGGTTTTCCTCATAGACAAATTTCCCATAAATTTCAGGAAGCTCAAGATTCTGGATATGATTAGCATTCCTAAGTCCCTGAGAGAAATTCAACCACTTCTCAGGGAGACTATTGACAAAACCAACATTGATTTCATGTTTGGACAACTTAACACCATCATTTGACAGTTCATTTAAAAGAGTTTTGTAACGGGTGTAAGTTTGAGACAGAGTTTCTGAGTCCTTAGCCCTGAAGGTATTATACTCAAGTTTCAGGTCCATAATCCTGTTTTTCTTGGTATCAGATGGACCTTCATGACTATGAACCAGGTCATCCCAGGTTTGTTTGGCCGTACTACAGCTTATAACTGACTCCATAATATCGTCAGGAAGACAAGATATTATGATACTTTTGAGCATTTGGTCCTGGTTGACCACTCTTCTCTCATCCTGAGTCCACTGAGCTTCAGGTTTAGGAAAACCTTCAGCAGTCTTTGGGATAAATGGACCTTCATTTATACACTTGATATAATAAGGTTCCATCCCAATCAAATAGCAAAGCATATGCTTTTTCCATTTGTTGAATTTACCAACTTCAAGTCTAGGGGCAACAGCTGAATAAGCTCCACCCTTTTTATCGACTAGTTGGGTACATCAATTTCAGCCATTTTAAGGATCCTGATTTGAAAACGTTTAGAGCGGCTTAAAAAAACAGTTTTATAATCAGCCTTACTCTGATAACACTTGTTGTTCCCTATACACTATAGTATAAAAACAGTTTAAGTAAAGTAAACAAAACTAATAGTGAATCAATGACTGAAAAGACATAAATAAAACACAAGAGTAATTTTCAACGTCATATTCTTATTAGAAATGAATCAAAAGAATACGTTACCATAGTACTTGCGGAACAGTACTAGGGATTGAAATGACAAAGTGTTTGCAACTCCTCTCTAAGCTCAGGCTAAGTCTGAGCACAACTACAAGTACCCACTGAGCTATCTCAGGGATTAAGTTGTATTTGGAGGAGTGAAAGATGGCTTGCGTGTATGTGTGTTTTTTACAATTCACAAGCTTAACCTTTCACTCCATCTCTTATGCTATTTATACAAGTATGAGTTTTAACTCTTTCCTAAGTGACAAACTGACAATTTGCAGAAGACAAAATACTGATGTATTTTGTCTCTGTTTACAAAGACTATATTAGGTAAAGGGACCAAGTCACTTTCTTCATGTCAGTACTGATGCTGATACTAAAAGGGAAACTTTCAGGATAAGTACTCCGTCTTATTCGTTTCCAACGTAACCGTTTTATCCCACCCATTCTTCAGTCTTCATGGTCTTCAGTCTTCAGTTTCAGTTTGTCTTCAGTGTTTGTAGTTGGAGAGAAGTTTGAGGGATTTAGTAAATTATTGTCATCACTTACTGAATCTACCATCTTCTTCTTGACTGAGTCTTCACCCTTTAAGTTCCGCCTTACTGAGTGGAGAGACTTCTTCTATGTCTCTTACTGAGCGTTCTGAAGATGGCTCACTGAGAGACTATGCACTCAGTGACCTGTTAGTGTTTAACGGTCTAAGCACTTAGGTTATTTCTATTCAAATCCTAGATTAAGGGGTTTGGGTATTTACTGAACCCAACACAAACCAAAAACCAAAAGTAATGAACAAACCAAAACTGATGAACCAAACCAAAACTGAAACTATGATTGATAAACCAAACCAAACTGATGAACCAAACCAAAACTGAAACTATGATTGATGAACCAAAATAAACTGATGAACAAAACAAAACAAACACCAACATGTTAAGCTAAAACTATGATTGATGAACCAAAATAAACTGATGAACTATGTTTGATTTGGTTCATCAGTTTTGGTTTGGTTCATCAGTTCATCAGTTTGGTTTGGTTCATCAGTTTTTGTTTGGTTCATCAGTTCATCAGTTTTAATAGTTAAAAACTTTAACTATTAAAAAACATCACTTTTTGAGTTTTACATTAATAAAATGATTAATGATGCATTGTAGGACAAAAATTAGTTCATTTAGCTCAATTATAACACTAAAAATCTAAGCTAGACATTTCATCAAATACCTTGTGTGCAACAAATATGACTAAAACGTCATCTTTAACGTGCGATATCTCACTCATATCATATCGGATTTGAGTGATTCAAATTCTTGGGTAAAGAGTGGATAAAAATCTAAAACTTTTGTGCTTTAAGTATTTTATGATTCGGCAATTTTAAAGGTAAAAAATAGGATCGAAAATAGCAAAAATATCATGACCCAATGAATATGCCAAAAAAAAAATTTCAAAATAATTAAAGAGATTTATACCAAATTAAAGAGAATCGAATTTTAAAAATTATGGTGAAATCGGTTTTTTCTAAAAGTTTGTGGTTTAAAAGATATGTGCGTTTGAAATTTGAGGTGGAAAAGAAAAAATGGGTCAAAAGACGATATTACCTCTGGACGGATTTTATGTATAATTTAAAGTAGGGGACACGTGTTACACTATGAATAACTTTCTACACTTCTTAATTTTACCCACTTTGCATTAGATCCCCAACCTACATAGAAATTAAAAGAAGTATCTTTTTTACTATTCTATTTATGGTTCCAAAAATAGGGAAGAGATATAATGAGAAGATAAAATAAAATGGTGAGTTATTCACACTTTTTCATAGAGAGAGTATCCAATCATTAAATGCATCATCGGTTTATACAGTGTGCATTACGGATTGTACGATTTGACTAAAATCTATTGATGAAACAATATAAAGAGAGTTTTTATGCAATTATTTGATACCCTCTCTATAAAAAAAGGTTTATATAACTCACCTCATGTTTCAAATGAAAAGTGAAAAATTAATGACTATTTCGTACGTTTGCAGTTACTTTTCATTAACGGACGGTTGGAGTTACTTCTCATTCTACTCTTACCGGATACAAACAATCTTGTAAATTAACTACTCAAGGGTATGGTTGGGTCCACGATATAAAAATCGAGGTATTAGGTGGAGCGAATGGATGAGATATGAGGTGATGTGGCTCGATCTCAACCCTCAAGCTTACCTAACTTCTTCATCGTCTGTTCATACGTGCACGTACCATTATTGCCTAAAAGATACTCCCTCCGTCTCAATTTAATTGTCCATATTTCTATTTTTGGATGTCTCAAAAAGATTGTCCACTTTCCTTTTTTAGTAAAAACTAGAGAATCTAAAGGGGGAATATTCTATTTGTGTGGTTGAAAATTAAAGTTGCCCCACTTTTATTAAACTTTGTGTTTTCTCTCTCATGACAATTAAATTGAGACGGAGGGAGTATACAGTAGAAAGTTAGAAATGAAAAAGTAGTGTTGGTTAAAGGTTCTACAAAAAAATAGGTACTTCTATTTATATTGTCAAAACCAAACGTCATATATACTTTAAAAGGAAAAAAAAAAAAAAAAAAAAAACATAAATAAAAGTGTCAAAAGCTACTTTAAAATGCATTTTGCATGTGAAGTGAAGTATGAAAAGTAAGAAAAATGACACAATCTTGTTGTGATTACGTATGTTACAACTGAGTTTAGAGGATATAGTTGACGGTTTTCTTGATCACATACCCTAAACACACATGCATGCACACCACGCAAAACACGCAAAAAACTATTTCTCCTCAAACTCGCACCAAGTGAAAAAAAAATTCTTCAAATGTCGTGAGAGCGGCGGGCAGTATTCCTTGCGACACGTCCTAATAATGCCGATTGGTTTTTGCCACTCGTGTACAATACTGCATCCTTAGAGCAGGAGGTACGGTGGTGCCAAACTTGGTGCCAACGAGTTTGGCGCGACGCCAAGTTTGGCACACCGTTACCTCTGTCGCGCTAAGAGGCCTCGCGCCAAAACTAACAGCCCACTTTTCTTTTCTTTTTTCTTTTTTTTTCTTTTTTTTAAAAAAAAAAAAAAAAAAATAGCCGTTGCATTTAAAAACAAACGGCTAGTTTTGGGTTTTTTTGATTTTTTGACCTTTTTTTTACCACTTTTACCCACTTTCAAATCCTATATAAACCTTATCACTTATACCACTTCACACACACTTCAAATACATCTCAACTTCAATATTTTTTCAAGAAAATGAATCCCAACAACACCCCTTGGATCAATCGAATGCTTAACGATCCATCGAACCAAATGATCGGTTCGTCTTCGAATCCGAATCCGGACACCCACAGTCACTACTTTCCTTCGTTTTCTCAACAAAACTCATACGTCAATCCCGACGAATACACTTTGTTTTCTCAATGGAAAATGCAACAACAACAACAAAACGAATCACAACCAAGATCGTCCCACCAATCGTTCCACCTTCTTGACGAAGACGAATCCGAAGAGGACGCGGTCATCCCGACCCCCACGTCCAAAAAAACAAAAATGAAGGAACCGGCGAAGGCAAAGAAAACGAAAAAAAGCAACCAACAACCGAAGAGGAAGTCGAGACCCACCAACGATCGCGTAACGCATGGACCGACGAAGAAGAACTACTTTTGGCGCAAACTTACATTCAAGTATCCGAGGATCCAAAAGTCGGTGCGGATCAAGGTAATGAAACGTTTTGGTATAAATTTTTGGAAGCTTACAACAAGGAAGCAAAAAAACAAAAGTTTGTAACTCGTACCAAGAACATGCTTACCGGAAAGTGGACTCCGATGAATCGTTGTGTCGGGAAGTTTAATTCGATTGTGAATGAAACGGTTGTTATGAGTGGGGAGAACGATATGGATTTCATGGAACGTTGCCACACTTTGTACAAACGATATCATGGCGATTTTAAACATTCGTCGGCTTGGAAGTTTTTGAAGGACAAGCATAAGTGGAAAAATCCGGACTCAACAAATGCAAGACGTAATCGTCTTCGGGTTACGGAAGAGGATACCGAGCATTTTGGACTCGACGCATTGCCAAGGCCGGACGGGGTGTACCGGATCGCAAAGAGCCAACGTTCGTCTAACTCGACCGCAAGTTCCGGTTCAAACCCGGAAATGTTTTCACAAATGATGGAAAAACAATACGAGTTGGAGCGAAAAATGAAGCAAGATGTTCTTGAGCGGGAGTCTCGAGCGAGGGTCGATTTAATCGAAACTCAAAGGACAGCCGAAGATATGCGGGTGCTATCTATGGACACAAGCACGCTCGATCCGATGAACGGGTCAATCGTGAGGGCCCAAAAAGCACGGATCCGGGCAAAATATCCACAAGAATAATTATGTTATGTTTTTTTAAGTTTATTGTTTTTTTTTATTTCTTGTAATGTTTTTTTTTTATGAATAAAGTAATTTTAGGATATATTGTTTTTAAATTTTATAAAAAAATAAAAAATAAAAAAAATTGAGTTTGGCACCAGAAATTCTGGTGCCAACGGATACCCCAGAAATGTGGTGTCAAACAGTTTCTGGTGCCAAACTCAAAAACTGCTGACGTGACAGTTTGACACGAGCTTGGCACCACACTTTGGCACCACTGTACCCAGTGCTCTTATTTTGACAATGCTAAACCGACTTTTATTCTTGTGGTTTCTTTGAAAAACTAGAAAAAATATATTAGTCACTTGAGAATTGAGATAACCTTACTGCAAATATATCCCTTGAGATTTCGTAATTATTTTTTAAATGTTATAAGTTGATGCCATTTAGCCAAATTAATACATGTCACGCACTCACGCTAGATTGATATTTCATAAATATCTTTGAAGAAACTTGAGCTCGTAATCTTTTGATTGCTCGACACACTACCACTACCATGCATGTGTTATGTTCTTAATTAAATACTTAAAAGATTTCCTAAGCTTTCAACGGTAAACATAATTAAGATATATGATATCGCAAACCAATACTACCAAAATTTAATTACTTTACTATATATAACTAAAGAGCGGGGAATTGATCTCCACACGACACGTGTCCCATAATTAATTGCAAACTTCAGCAAGTTGGCAAGAATGGTCCTTGAGGTTCGTGTGGCGTTGCAGGTTAAGTCCTCAACATTAATTGCTAACTTTTGCAACTTGGCAAAAATGGTCCCTAAGGTTTGTGTGTCGTTGCAAAGTTAGTCCAACAGTGTTTGCAACATTTTCGTAACTTGGCAAGTTGGCAAAAATAGTCCCTGATGTTTAGGTGTCGTTACAAAGTAAGTCCAAGTTGGCAAAAATAGTCCTTAAGGTTTCAGTGTCGCTGCAAAGTAAGTCCTTTATAGCAATTTGGCAAAAATAGTCCCTATCCAAATTCACGGCTACAAAACCAATCCCGCTGCAACGTGCGGGTTTCCACACTCGTAAATATCATTTGTCAACACAAATGTTATTGTTCATTTATAGTGCTATTTGACCCATAAACTTTTGACTTTTCCAAAATAATTGAAATGGATCTCGCATTAGTAGTTTAGTACTTAGTTTATTACATTAGACATGCATTTTAATTTTCTTTTTAGTTTCGGTTGTCAAAATTTTAACATCTTTTTTTAGATTTAGTTATTAACAACAATATACTCAATCTTGTTGGGTAATGTATGAGGAAGGTAGAATGTAGAAATATCACAAATCTATTTTAAGATAAACCCAAAATAAAAAGACTACTTTCAATAAGACATCCATCAAATGTAAATGTATGAGTGAAAATGCTTAGATATATGTGCATATGTGAAAGTGTGATAAAGATAAAGAGCCTAAAAAAAATTAAGATGAAAAACAAGCCTAAAAGTAAACAAAATTATAAGATGATTTCGATATCGTTGTTGCTTGTTGTAATTTTTTATTGTTGTGATTTCTAAGATGTTTGTATTGACACGTCAATATTGCTCAAAAGCTTTTTAGTTTGAAAATATCCAAACTAGAGCAATTTTTTATTTTAATTTTTTAGTCTTAAAAGCTTTGTATTTTTTTTTTCTTTTTCTTTTTTCTTAAAATAATGCATTTGGAGGCCACTCAAATATTCAACTTTCTTCATTATGAACGCTCATCGTTTAAAACTAACTTATAGGCCACCGAAACACATATTTGTTTTTGTTTACACAAATTCCAATTAAATTTTGTGTCGAAACTTTCTGAAATAACAAGAATAAAAATGATTTTAACATATCAAAACAATACAAATATTATGTTGAATGTGAAATGTCACTATTCTCTTATAATTTGATTTTGATTAAATAAAAAAGCACGCGCATGAAGGATAAAATTTGTATTTAACATTTCGATTGCAGTTGTTATTTTTCGAATACGTTAAGGGTAGCCTTATTCTCGTTTTTTTTTTTATTATTTTCGGCCAAATAAATTGTCAAGTTAATGAAAGCAAATACATACTTGGGTGGCATATAAATTAGTTATAATAAATTTACGGCCTAAATGAAAAAAATATGAAAATACTTGTTTTTTGGTAGCCTGCACTTTATTCTTAAAAAAAAAAAAAAAAAAAAGTTTGACAGGGTCTACCTACCAATTTCCAAGTCTTTGGTGGCTGGTAGTTGCTAAATATGACTATATGAAAGTTGCCAATGTATATTTTCATCACACGGCTTTTAAATAATTTTTATTAAAAACACCAAGATTTTCATTCAAATGTGAACAGCCAAATTAGTATATATACATGTATAATGCAAATTGTATAATAACAAAATGCAAACACATCTTTTAGGACATGTGTTGTTATTTAAAGTGTTTATGTTATTCGAGAAACAAAACCAAATTAGATAGCTGAAATGTTAAGGTTTATTTGGAGGGATTGATATGCTCACTTTTGCGTGCTTTTGATTTGAGTTATGCATGATGTTGACACGGATTACGTGATAGTCTTTTGTTTACACTTTTAGTTTTGGAACCTGTTCGTTCAAGAAGTGACCCAACAACCAAACGTTGAGGTATACATTTGTTTTACAATGCTTTTATAAAGTAGAACTGTTATATCAGTGTTGATGTGATGCAGGCAATGAGCCAATGACACCATCACAACATACGCAACCAACATTAAGCGGAGGTGAAACTAAACCAAAATGAAGAACCGTTTAAACTATTTAATTTTTAATAGATAAAATTATAAATTACATTATTAAAAAATTTAAAAAAAACCCTGTTCGTGCACGGACATTATAACTAGTATATAAAAGCAAATACATACTTTGTGGCCTATAAATTAGTTACGTATATAAATTTACGGCTTAAATGAAAACAAATGAATACTTTTGAGTGGCCTGCAATTCTTTAAAAAAAAAAAAAAAAAAAAAAAAAAAAAAGTTTGACAGAGGTCTACCTACCAATTTCCAAGTCTTTGGTGACTGGTAGTTGCTAAATATGAAGGCCATTGGTTATTTAAACATCTATCTACACTTCCTTCATTCATTTTGTATCTACTGTTTGTTCTATACCATAAAGTAATTACTCACTTTTCATTTTGTATCTTGTCATGTGTATGTATCACTAGATTATTCTTTATGTGACATATCTTTGTTTTTGTGTAGTGGGCTCAGAAATGGTTATGGTTGATGACATATCTTTTCCTTCACAAATCACAACTAGCAAGCCTTTGTCTTTGCTTGGACATGGTACTTTTGTTTTCATTTTAGCTACTAAAAAATATATTGATGCATAAGAATTTTGTATTATGTTCTAACGTTTAATTCGTCTTTTTTGGTATGTCGAAATAGGGATAACCGACATCGAGATACATTTTTTGCAAATTAAGTTCACTGCCATAGGAGTGTATATTGACCCCGAAATCGTGTCTCATTTGCAAAAATGGAAGGGTAAATCTGGAACCGAGCTAGCCGAAGATGATGACTTCTTCGATTCTGTTATTTCGGGTACTTTTGTACTTAAAAGTTATAGTAGTTGACACTTTTCTTTATAGTATGGTAACTTTTTTTTTTTACTTTTGATTGTGAACTTATGTAGCACCTGTTGATAAGTACTTGAGAATTGTTGTGATCAAGGAGATCAAGGGATCACAATACGGGGTGCAACTTGAGAGTTCGGTTAGGGATCGTTTGGCAGCGGATGATAAGTATGAAGAGGAGGAGGAAGAAGCGCTCGAAAAAGTTGTAGAGTTTTTTCAGACAAAATACTTCAAAAAGGATTCGGTACTTACGTTTAGCTTTCCAGCTGCATCAAACATTGCCGAGGTAGATTGTGCACCTTACAGCTTGTTTTAACTTTTACCGTTACTTATAACCCATCTTTTTCCGTTAAAATGTCACGAAACTTTATATCAGTAAAAGGGCGTGATCTTATGACTTATCAAATAGATCTTTTATGTTTCTTTTGATAAAATGCACAGATTGGTTTTTCTAGTGACGAAAAAGAAGAGCCGAAGACAATGAAAGTGGAGAACGGGAATGTCGTAGACATGATAAAGAAATGGTACTTAGGTGGGACGAGTGCTTACTCTCCTTCGACCATTTCATCTTTGGCCAACACTTTGTCTTTGGAGTTGTCAAAATGAGCTCGAACCATCCGCTTATGTCTGTACTAAAATTCCGTGAATGGTATCTTTTGATTGTATGTGTGTCGATCTTTTGATGATCTATAATAATAGTCAGTTTCCAAATCAAGCTAGGTTGCTCTAGGCGCATATATATTTGCTTGAAAACTAAACTACTACTACGTAGTTAATTATAGATGTGGAAGCTACTAATGATCCTTGAACTATAAATGACTTGTATCACTAGAACATCTACAACACAACTAGAGTTGATAAAATGAGCGGATCAGGTTAGGTCACCGGTCTTAGCGGGTTTGGGTCTAAATAAGCCAGGGTCTACATGGTTATTTCGGAGCATAGGCAGAGCTATGCGCAATGGCGGACCTAGAAATTCAGAAGATGGGGGGCAAAAAAAATACCTTTACAAATGTCGTTGTGCTAAAACATCAATGAGAGCTTATATTGATGAGAAAGAGCTTCAAAACAGCTTAGGAGGTCAAAAAAACAACTTTTACTATGCTAAAACAACATCCCAAACAGCACCAAAACATCCTCACTATACAACAATTTATTCCAGCTTCTAGTGTGAAAAAAATAGGCGGAAACATAGTGCAAAATATTAACCATTCATTAGAGTAATCCTTGCAGCAACAAAAAGTTATATTTAACATAAAAGAAAAACACATCTTGTTTGAGCAGAAAAAGATTAAAAAAAAACAATAGAAGCTATCTTACCTTAACCAAACAATTATTCTACATTTCTCCTCGACGATCTGTCATATTTTGGAACCGCTTTATTACATCTTCATCTTTAACAAGTGTTTCTCTTTCTACGGCAGATATAACACAAGAGTTTAGGAAGTTTTCACCAATTCGATTCCTCAAATCGGACTCTATAATCTTAATTGCAGAAAAACATCTCTCTACACTTGCGGTTGCAACAGGCAAAATCAAAGCTAACTTTAATAACCGATACACCAATGGATAAGAAATGTGTTTTCTTTTCTTCACCATCATTATAGCGAGGTCTGTGATACCATTTAAGTCGTCAAAACTCTTATCTTTTGTCACATTGGCATAATACAAATTCAGTTGACTCTCAAGTTCCATCCTTTCAATGCTATCAACATCATTTGGGTACAACTCACTCAACCTCACTAACTTTGATATGTCGAATTGAGAAAATGAATTAAATGGATTCAAACAAGCCATATTTGAGTAATTCGGAGCTCGCCTCACTAAAATGATCATTAAACTCTTGAATTTGCATATCCACAACCGTGTTAAAACATTCAACCTCAATAAAATGTCGATGATATTGACCCTTCGTCTCCGACCACTTGGATTAACATATACTTCATCCATGTTCAACACTTTAATATTATGTTTTTGACAAAACGAAGATATTCTAGTTAAAAATGGAACGAAACCGTTTACCCTAAACTCTTTCAGTTGCTCCTTTGTTGATTTGATCAATGAAACTGCTTCCACAACATCTTGATCTTTTTTCTTAAGAGTTTGCGACAATATATATTTTAGATGCGACAATATATTTGTTAGACCCAAAATGTATTTCATCAAATGCAAATAGAACACAAAATCAAACGATTCACAATACACTAGAATACCACTTGCTTGATTTTGGGTGAAACCGTTATTTACTTCGCTTTCTACAAATTCAAGAACCCTTTATAACAAATGGAAGCATATCAATCAAATGCAAAATTGTCTTGTAGTGAGAATTCCATCTTGTATCCCCGGCTCGTATAAGAGAAAGCTCTTGATTTTTACCACTTCCAGTTTCAACTTCACCATTACCAATTGATTTTTCCACTCTCACTTTTCACATTATATGAGTATATTTTTTCTTTTGTAAGAAGCACAAACAACATTTGTCACAAGAGATAACTTATCAAAGAAGTCCACGACACCTAAGTGTTTTCTTGCAACGGAAACAACTACTAATTCAAGTTGATGAGCAAAACAATGTACATAATATGATGAGTCATTTTCTTCTAATATTTTAGCCCTTAAACCATTGAATTCACCACGCATATTGCTAGATCCATCATAACATTGACCTCTAAGTTGTTTTAGGCTCAAATGATTTTTAGCAAAAAATTTATCAATGGAAGATTTAAGATACGAAGAAGACGTCTCTTTCACCTTAATTATAGCAACTAAGCTCTCTTTCACTAGTCCATTTTTATTGACATATCGAAAAACAATTGCCATTTGTTCTTTTTTGGTAACAACACTGGACTCATCAACTAACAATGCAAACACGCCATCACCAATTTCCTTAAAAATGGTTTCAAGTACTTCTTCTTCAAAGCAAGAAGCTATTTGTTTTTTAATCTTTGGAGATAATAAATGACAGTTCTTCGGTGCCCTTTTTAACACATCACCGATATTCTTATCTACAATTCCGATTAACTTTACCAATTCTAAATAGTTACCTCTGTAAAGAGAAGTTACCCTTTCATCACGGCCACGAAATGATAGTTCACCATTCAAGAAATATCAAGCTACAATAACTAAAACATGTAATCTGATACGGTATTGTAACAACCCCAATTTTGTGATACGCAACGGAATTCAAACTGGTGTTACTTCATGGCATGACAGTCATAACAACAGAAAATGAACTCTAATGGAGTCGTTTTAAAAGATTTATCATTCGATTTATATAAATATCAGAGTTTACAAAAATGAGGTCCCAAATGGTTCTAAGTTTACAAAATACATTAAATTGGTTTTCGAATGATAATAAAATTTATAGCCTTCTTGAGTATCCGTACTCCTCCGTGCCAGCCTCGTACATTATGGACTTGAAATACATGCTTAAAACTGTCAACACAATGGTTGAGTGATATTCATAGAGTTTAGGAAATCAGTTGAACACAATATTCGTAACGTGAGGTAATTAGTCTCACATTCATAGTTTAGAAAACAAAATAGATATTATTGCACTAAGCTCATGAAACCGAAACGTTAACAACTGTCATATAATAGTAACCGTTGCCCTAATAGGTAATTTGCCATTAAACCTATTGATCTTCAAATAGAGTGCGTTTGTTTGCCTACCCGGTCAACACAAACGAGATTTGTCATTCCCGATAGATCTATCCACATTATTCGCGTTCACTCGCAAGTGATTAATGGTTCATGATAATAGGGACTTTGGAAATAGTAGTACGTAGTGCAAATAATACATTCAAGTATAATTTGCACTAAGTACTACTATTGCCAAAGTCCCTATTATCATGAACCATTAATCACTTGCGAGTGAACGCGAATAATGTGGATAGATCTATCGGGAATGACAAATCCCGTTTGTGTTGACCGGGTAGACAAACAAACGCACTCTATTTGAAGATCCATAGGTTTAATGGCAAATTACCTATTAGGGCAACGGTTACAATTATATGACAGCTGTTAACGTTTCGGTGTCATGAGCTTAGTGCAATAATATCTGTTTTTGTTTTCTAAACTATGAATGTGAAACTAATTACCTTACGTTACGAATATTGTGTTCAACTGATTTCCTAAACTCTATGAATATCACTCAACCATTGTGTTGACAGTTTTAAGCATGTATTTCAAGTCCACAATGTACGAGGCTGGCACGGAGGAGTACGGATACTCAAGAAGGCTATAAATTTTATTATCATTTGAAAACCAATTTAATGTATTTTATAAACTTGGAACCATTTGGGACCTCATTTTTGTAAACTCTGATATTTATATAGATCGAATGATAAATCTTTTAAAACGACTCCATTAGAGTTCATTTTCTATTGTTATGACCGTCATGCCATGAAGTAACATCCAGTTTGAATTCCGCTGCGTATCACGAAATTGGGGGTGTTACAGATTGGTATCAGAGCCTTAATTATAGAGAAACAGGTCTAATTGTGACCTAAACTATAACTACTTTTACAAACAAAAACATTTTATAGCCTTCCGTTCTCCGTGCCTTCCATCCTTCAGACGATTATGTGACTTTTAGGCATTTTAAGCTATACAAACATATTAGTATATTGATATATATATATATATATATATATATATATATATATATATATATATATATATATATATATATATATATATATATATATATATATACTCAATATAATTTCAATCATAAACGATGTAATAAACATATCTCCATATGCCTATTCTAAGGCATTACGACACAATCATATTTTTCCAAATCATGTATTTACTCGTGCATTTTAGGATTACGAAACTTCCTCCAAGACATTGTAACTGATTACAATGGTCTTTCTTACTTCCCAGACATTGTAATTTATACAATGGTCTCTATTACATTCTCAGACACTGTAAATCCTACAGTGGTCTCTCTTATATCCTCAGACACTGTGAGTGAAACAGTGGTCTCATTTACCTTCTCAGACATTGTGAGTTGCACAATGGTATCTATTATTTCCTAGACATTGTGAGTTACACAATGGTCTCAACTATTTCTCAGACATTGTGAATTGCACAATGGTCTCAACTACTTCTCAGACATTGTGAGTTACACAATGGTCTAATTTACTTCGCAAACATTGTAAATTATACAATAGACTCTAGAAATTATCTTATAAAACCTTATGTTATATTGTTTTACATAAAACCCGTCACAATCTATCAATTTCCCTAATGAAAATACAAGAAATGGGATTTCTAAAGGACAAACTGATTCATCATCTACAAAAGCTGAAGTTCAGCAACTTTCTCTACATTCATCAAAATTCTCTTTTGAAACCTTTATTGTTAAAAATTCGTGATTCTAACCAAGTATGGACTATTTTAGAATTACTTAAGACTTCCTTTCCACACGTATCTACCCCATACTATCTTCTATGCAATGGAATGTGAAAACATAGGTTACAAGTCTTTTATGGCCGGGACTTGCAACTGAATTGTTTGATATCGCCTTTGCTTTGTGGATATTTTCTCAAAAACTATGGACATATCACGAGTATACCTAATTTAGGTATTTAGAAAATTTATCGAACCTCGGCTAAATATAGTCTAGTCACCTATATTTAACCTAGGGACAGTGGAACATAGTCTGACTAACTATGTTCGACTTAAATTTTTCAAACACTGAGAATAGTTATATAAGGGTTATATTTAGGTTAATTTCCTACTTAAACTCGACAAACCACTAGAATTCATTAAAAATATCTAGAGACACGATAGTATCTTACTACTCAGCGAGATCTTAATACTTATTTATACTACGTAATTTCATTTTTGAAAATTTTCATTTATGAAATAATCCTAACTACTATCTTGGGATAGTCATCAAATCTTCTCGTCATTTCTTAGAAGTACTAGCCTGTTTAGGTTTCAAGGCTATCATTCCACCATAATCCTTTACAATCCACTTATGATTTTAAAGCAAACTTGACATCTCTACCTAAGAATAATGGTAAACATACACTACACTCTTCTAAATCATCAAACATATCACATCATTATTTGAACCCCATTGTAAGTCAGTATGTAAAACTTCACAGTATCACGTTTCTTTCAAATACTAGTAGAAATAAACACTATACGATATTGCCTTCATCTCAAAACTAACTAATACATGATCGATTTTGGAAGTGGTTTGGACAACCACTTGCCACTATCAAGACTTTCCTACAACGACAATTATCACATCATTATAAACCATTTCACATCAACAATACCTTACACCATTGATTAACAACAATTACCGTAACAACAACAAAACTATTCCATTTAAGGCACTATATAGACGAAAATGTCAGTAAACCATTTGCTGGACTAAGGTGTTCAGAGATCACACACGAAACAACTAATGAAACCATACAAATACAAATTAGGTTGCACGCCACACACTATCGCCTAAAACAAAAATTTCATAGATGTAAGGCGTTAATATTTACCAAAAACTCCATGTTGGAAATTAAGGTTTTGTTGAAAGCCTCAAATACAATAAGATATGATTCATTTTGAGAATCAGGAAAAGCCAAACTTGAGGTATATTGGACTCTATAAGATTTTAACAACACCCTTTAGATTATCAACTTAAGCCACCATCAAAAACTTAGAATGGTACATAACACATTCTATGACCAAAAACTTGAGAATGCAAAAATTAGAATTTGGCGCATACACCCACATTTTCCTAGACACTTCAACATCGGATAACACACACTGAATTCCGGGACGAAATTACCCTAAGGGGTAGAGACAGTAGCAACCCGTAATTTTTCATAAGGAAAAATGACTATTTTGCCCTTTGACTTTGACTTTTGACTATTTGAATTTTACTATTCATCCCGTAAAATTTTTATTTTTATTTTACCATAATGACAAGATAAATAAAAATTCGACAAGTCGTCCTGACGACGTACGTTGAATCCATACAGAACCGATTTCACAAAACCGTGTCTAAGAACTACTTTAGGGTTTAAATGTCATTCGGGCATCCCGTTATGTCCATAAAACACTATAAACATTAAAATATGTAATTCTACCATTGTATGACAATTCCACAAGTTTTGGAATTTTTCGTTTTCCAGTTCTGCGTTTTACGCGAAATACGCTTTTTTGACCCACGTTTCCAGCTTTAGACAGCGTTTTAGCACCCAATGAGAATTATCACTCATTTTATATTTTTATATGGATTATAATAATGAGTTTCATCATTCCTACAAGTTTTGTATTTTTACGATACCCGATTTTACGTTTTATGGCTTAATAAATTACGGTTGGCATTTAATGGAACTAAAACACATCATAACACCAAAATATTATCAACACATAATATCTCAACCCACTGAATCAAAATGACAGCCCATATGAGGTGAGTCACCCTTGTGTTGGCTTCTTCTTAGCCCTTTTGCATGTAAACTCATACATGTGTCCTTAACTTAACCATGGTTAATGTTTAACCCAATACATGGTTAACCAAACCTTCCATCCTATAAATATCAAGTGAAAGACTTCACAAAAACCCTCATTACTCTCCTCTTGATCGTTTATAACACACACACCAACATACATTCCATAATTTGATTCATGACTACAAGTTTATGCTAAGAAGTTGCAAGTAACAAGTTACTACATCAAATCTCTAGCAAGTTTAAGTGATATTCTTGAGTTTAAATACACTCAAGTCACTTAAGACTTCATCACCAATCCTTCATTATTACAAGAAGTGTAGAAGGGTACCAAGGTGTGAAAAGCTTGATCAATCAAAGTTTTATCCTTACTAGTTACTTATTTTCTTTGAAAGCCCAAAGTTGTAAGCAACTCATCACCACCACCACTCCATTATATCATGTTTATTATTACTAATCTTATTAAATACATGCTATATATATGGTTAATATGTTGATTCATGATGTACATATACTCAAACATATGTTTTAATTCATATATTGTTATAAAATTAACAAACTAGTAAACTAGTCATATTCTAAATATTTGAAGCCATTTAAAACAACTATATATAGACTTGGTAACTTACATACTACTGCAGACAAAATAAAAAGGTAAACATAGCGACTTGAATGACCCAAAACGGACAAACGAGTCAAAAGTTATGGTAAAAAGAAGTTAGAAAACCCTAGAAATGACCATTTTCATTACTGCTGAATCTGTTTTCTAAAACGTGGTACTTCTGGTCCGAATCATCAAAAACTTAAACCATGAAAGTTGTCCAGAACGATTTTTTACGTCTACATCACGGGAACTCGGCCTGAAAAGACCAAATGATATCATTAACTGCCTAATATTTGTAAAACAGTCTTTATCGGCAAAATTGGATTTTTACAAGTTAAAACTATAAAAACCATGTCATTTTTATAATTAGTTATATATTGAATTGTTACTAAAATTTCATTATAGACTATATTAAATAAGTTATGACCACTTATAAACTTTGAGAAATTGTAAAAACTAAATGTTTTGTTAAAAGCATAATAAAACTTTATAATATAATAATCCCCACTCAAATTATATATTTTATCTACTAAAGTGCTTCCATAGTAGGGAGCTTCATGTGAGGGGTTTCATTTTGGTAAAACGTATCGACGAGTTTGATGGATTTACGATTTAAAGTGTCATAGCTCCTCGAACGTTTACTACATGACCTCTGAATTATGACGGCCCGAACGGTAGTACAATATCTATAAACTAAATACGTTTTCACATATTAAAAATGTTACTATAAACATCAAACTATAAATTACTACATCATGATCAATATAGAGACATATATAGGATGATTTATGTTTTCCTAAAACATTATTCCAAACCTAAGTCGCAACATTCCATTTTTTAGGTTGCACGTAGAAGTTCCCGATTTATCCATTATCCGTTAAAGTACTTAAACATCATTAAACTCTCGGTGAGTTCATAGCCCTACTTTTTATTACTTAATTGTTTTACAAACCCTTGGGGGAAATACATGCTTTATTTTTAATCGAACACATTGCTTTAAAATTATACTTGAATGTATTATTTGCACTAAGTACTACTATTGCCAAAGTCCCTATTATCATGAACCATTAATCACTTGCGAGTGAACGCGAATAATGTGGATAGATCTATCGAGAATGACAAATCCCGTTTGTGTTGACCGGGTAGGCAAACAAACGCACTCTATTTGAAGATTCATAGGTTTAATGGCAAATTACCTATTAGGGCAACAATTACTATTATATGACAGCTGTTAACGTTTCGGTGTCATGAGCTTAGTGCAATAATATCTTTTTTGTTTTCTAAACTATGAATGTGAGACTAATTACCTCACGTTACGAATATTGTGTTCAACTGATTTCCTAAACTCTAGGAATATCACTCAACCATTATGTTGACAGTTTTAAGCATGTATTTCAGGTCCATAATGTACGAGGCTGGCACGAAGGAGCACGGATACTCAGGAAGGCTATAAATTTTAGTATAATTCGAAAACCAATTTAATGTATTTTGTAAACCGTGAAACTACTGGGACCTCATCTTCGTAAACTCTGATATTTATATAAATCGAATGATAAATCTTTTAAAACGACTCCATTAGAGTTCGTTTTCTGTGGAAAACTAGAAGGGGGGGTTGAATAGTTTTACCAATTTAAAACTTCCTTTTAAATATTTAGATCGACTTATGTCAATCTATTTGATTGTTTATGTTGGACGTTGATAGATAGATATATAAACATATAATGAAAGATAAAGAGTAAGAAGCACATCACCACGACACAAGTTATTTATAGTGGTTCGGCTACAAGGACACCTTCCTTGCCCTACTCCACTCCCCGAGTCACCTACTCGAGAGTTCGTAAGCACTACACCAACTCCTTATGGCGGAGAAGCCTTCACAACGTCGCTTAATCTTTTTCCGGTACAAAGCTAAATACCGAGTTCTTTCACACCAAGGCGAACCACACCTAACACAACGTCGCCTACCCTTTATACGGTGCTAGGCTAACCACCGAGTTCTTTCACACCTTAGGAGAACTAATCCTATCACAACGTCGCCTACCCTTTATTAGGTACTAGGCTAAGCACCTAGTTCCATTATGGAGGAACTACTACCCTTCACGACACAACACCTATTATCAAGGAGATCTACTCCTTGTTACAACACCATCAAGGATATCACCATCCTTGTGAATAAATAAACACTTATATGTATAACGATGCACCTCATCGATTATACGACCTAAGCATTCTTCCCAAATGCTACTTGATTTGATTCTTCGGCATCCTTCACTAATGCCTTTGACACAACGCTTGGCATCCTTCACTAATGCCTTCGTCTTGACACCTTAAGCATTCTTCACTAATGCTTTTATGCGGATGATCAGCATCTTTCACTAATGCTTTTCATCTTGACACTTTCGGCATTCTTCACTAATGCCTTCAACCCAACATCTATGGAGAAAGGAAGAACTATCAACAAGAGAACCTTCGTTGTCTTGATGATGACGAAGCATGGCAACTCATGGACTTGAGCTTGCACGTCTTCAAGATGTGGTGATCTTTCCTCTAATAGGAATCTACAAGATCACACAAAAACAAAAGAGAGAAAGCTACATAGATCTCTTGGATCTGAGGTTAGAGGGTTAGAATACTTGGGGGAAGTATGTGTGTAAAGGGATGAATAGAAAGGAAGAAATGGCTCTCTATTTATAGAGGAAATTCACTACTGTATCCCCGGATCCCACGGATCCCTTCCACTTGGGATCCGGCTAGCACAAAGCCAGGGATCCGTGGTCCGCTCCTCTTTGCCCATGGGTATTTTGGGTTATGGGTCATGGGTTATGGGTTGATCCATGGTTTTCAATCTAGATACAATGTACCTTAAGGATACATTGAACTTGTGTAAGTGGTATATATAAAACCATGGTTTATGGGTCAAAAACCATTTGCTAGTTTTTATCTATTTAGTATATACTTGCTTTTACCCATTTTAGTATATACTTGTTTTTACCCATTTTAGTGTACTTAATATAAGTATGTATTAACCCAATATGTAAACACTAGTTGTTGTACATATGTATCTAACTCATAGAGTTACTTAAACTTGTTAAGCCAATATGTAAACACTAGTTGTTGTACATGTGTATCTAAAATATAAAATCACTTAATCTTGTTATAGTGTTTTATATGAAAACGTAAGTGTGTTATAAAACTATTAGTTCAAACCATTTACGTATTTTATTTGTTTCGTTAATATGATTTTACTTTTGTTATCGACAAAACAATAGAAGATCGTAAAATATAAATAAACGTTTTTACGGCTTATTTGTATTAACAATCCCCCCCTTTTTGTTGATGACAAAACATAAAATTATTTTAAGGAAAAGCTAAAATTCGTAAACGTTTGAATTTGTAGTTTTTACTTTCTTCTCCCCCTTTTTGTCGAAACAAAAAGTGTTTGAAGAAACTAACACCATTTTTATAAAAAAAAATCTTAAAAGATGTAATGAGAGCAAGTGACGGGAATGGTACTCGTCTTAACTCCCCCTTGACGAGTCCATCCCTTTGAAAAAGGGCGTCAAGGACATAATGTAAAATAAGCTACTTGTGTTTGCAATTAATTTTGCAAATGGTTCGTCTAAGTGACGAAAAGGTGCTCCCCCTCGAATATTGCAAAGTTGCAATGGGGTATCATGAAGTGTAATCCAAAAATGGATTAAATTGCAAATGATTTTGCAATATTGTTTGACACAAAGCTCCCCTTAGCTTTTATGGTGTCAAAATCTTCATGTGTTATTTTGAAAATCTACAAAGTAAAGGTTAGAAAAACAAGAGTATAGTGCATAATTTCCTGCAAAAGAGACTCAAGTTAGTAGAAATTTGTGCTTATGTACCACGGATCCCACGGTTCCCTTCAAGGAGGGTCCGTCTAGGTAACAGGAAGGGATCCGGCTATCTGTTCCAGTTTCTTCAGCAGTGAAGAAATGTCAAGGAGTGCATCTTGAGGGAATGAGATAAAAATACAATATAACAAGCACAATACACATAATAGACATGGCATAAAAGTATTCATTCAATAAAACAAAGAGATACACAATCAAATCTCTAAAAACTAAGATAATGAATAAGCCAAATAGATGCTATTAAGGTTAATAAGTTAACCCAAACTTAAGATTCGACTAAAAGCTTAAATGCTAAAAGATGTCCTAAACGTTCTAGGTTTGAGCTTATGACTATCATGGTTATTGTGGTTTAGGCTTGTTAACCTCTTCGAAACGTTCAAGGAGGTGATGAAACATGAAACGCTGTTCTTCGCGTAATTCATGTATCAACCTTTCAACGTGTTTACAATGATAGCAATCCTTGTTATGGTTTTGAATTTCTTGAAGTGAAAGTTCAAGTGAAGTGGGTTGAGGTTCTTTAAATAAAGGAGGATTTGGTAGAGACTCATTTAGTGGTGGCTCTATAATGCTTGTGGCTAGAGGTAAAGAGATATCAACTTCCATTTGGTCAAGTGGTTGCTTTTGATATCTTCTCATAATCCAAAATGGACTATTGGGAGGGATGATAGAGTTTGCTTTTGGATCAAGTGTTGATTCAACATTTTGATTTTGTGGCTCAATCTTTTCATGTGAGTTGGATGGTAATGGTGAAAGATGAGATGGCCAAGAGGGTAAGTCTTCTACATTGTGAGAGTGTGAGAATGATTGTGAAGTATCTCTAAGTGCTAATGATGTTGGTTGAGTTGTGGGGGGTTTGTTTGCTAAGGTAGAATTTGGTGAAGATATCCTAGAGGGAATCTTATTCTTGGGGATTAGTTTGATTGGTTTCCTTAATGTGGGAGAAATCCTCGCATTGGTGGACTTAACCGGAGATGATTCGGTTGAAGAAACTTCATGTATGATTCTAGCAAGTTTCTTGGGTGGTTCTTGGGTGGATGAATAAGCACTAGGAGCCTTTCTCATATTGCAATGACTAAGGGAAATGGTTGCAATTTCAGATATTTGTGTGAGATGACTAAGATGTTTCTAGGCAATGTGGTTTATAAAGAGAGGATCTTAGTAATTAGTATTTAAGACTTAATCCACTAATGTTCTTGGAAATGTGATGATTGACATGCACAAGGTTGAAATTCAGAGTTTCATTGATCTAGGAACTCATTTAAGATGAGATTAAGTGTTTGGGTTAGCAATGCTAGACATATACTGTCACCCGGATCCCACGGTTCCCTCCATGGAGGGATCCGTCTAGGCTATTCCTAGGGATCCGGCTCTCAGCAGTTATGACAGATTTGAAATGGGGTTTCTAGAAGCTAAAGCCTATCTTGTTTTGGGTGTTTCAGCTCTCCTAAGTGCTTTAGGAAGAGAGGGTACCTAAATGATCATGAGTAATAGGTGTTTGTGCACATGATTGCTTTTTATGGAAGAAGGAAGGGACATGATAACTACCAATGGATGTCCAAGGATGACACTAGGAGTTATGAGGGTGACAAGTCATAATAAATGATCCTAGTGATCAGGTTTTAGCTTGAGGTGATATTAAGAAAAATTCTTAAAAATTTCAAGAATTGAAAAACTAATTTTTTTTGTCTTACCTTGAGATATAGAAGACTAAAAGCAATTTCCTAAAATTGTTTAGCTTGCTTTCCTAAGTGTTTTGAGGGATGATACATATTTTGTGAGTAGTTGAAGCGGAAGTATGGTTAGTATTAGATGTGATGATAGAATCAGACTAAGGTCGTAAGTAAGCCTTTAGTGAGTCTAAGCCTTTCTCATCCCTGACGTGGACTTAGTTGGGTTCTAAAAACACATGCTAAGCTAATGTGATGTTATCTAGAAAGCAGTTTTAATGTGCTGAATGCTGCATTGTTGATCTGATGTCACGGATCCCACGGTTCCTTCAAGGGAAGGATCCGGCTAGGCTAATCCTAGGGATCCGGCATCTGCAGATCAGAATCAACACAAAACCAAAAAATGATGTGCAGATTTTGTACACTATTAAATCTATGAAACAAGCAATTAGAAATAAGCATTTAGAAACAAGCAAGCCATCATATAGTACCAGAAACAATATCCAAAATTCCATAAACCAACAATGTTAAAAAGAAATCATTCAAACATAAGATAAATAAACACAATCCTATTGTCTCTTTCGTCAATTATTCCTCTTTCTTTTTGACGGCTTAGTGAGATTGTAGGCGAGGTTTTAAATCATGCCTCTTATTTGTTTGTATTCCGCAGTCTCGTTTGGAATGGTTGGAAGTTGTTCGTGGTATTCAAGAATGTCCAATTTAATGTTGGATACGGGGTCGATGTCCTCCTCATCTTCTTCTTCTCCGGCCGAGGAGTCCGAGAGAGCTTCGGGTTTCTTTCCATTGATCATGAATCGTTTGGATGGTTGTTTGGTAAAGGGTACCATGACGTGATCGGAAAGGTAATGGTCATCGTTGATAGGGGATGGTTGCAATGCACTAACGTACTTACAAAGTCGTGTTAGGAGCATACCATATGGGAGTACCATGTTGGAAGCTTTGAATACCCCAGCCATTCTCCTTACCATGTAATAGGCAAGATTAAATGGCCTTTGGTGGATAAGACAATAGATCATTTGCACAAGGCATGCGTTTGGATGATCTTTGTTTCCAACTAGGCTAATGATGTTTTCTCTAAGGATTTCTTCCCATTTTCTAAACATGGGATGCATTTCAAAAAGTTCCATTTTAAAGGGATTACGGTGAATTAGCTTTTTGTTACGATCGTAACGGGATTGGTCGGTCCTAACTTTAAAGATAGTATCGCGAATGGTTTCGGGATTGTCGAGAGGAGTGTTGTAAAGAGGCTTAGGATCAAGTGCAAGGTTTTGAGCGTTAATTGCCCAATCTTGAAAGTACATACAAATTCCTTCACAAGGAATGCGAAGAATTTGAGCAAAGGTGTTGAGAGGAAGAGTAAAGTTTTGTGTGTTGATGATAAAGGCGATTGAGATGCTATTATCGGTGTTTCTAATGATCCTAAAGCTTTTGTAAAACTCAAAAATGAAAACCGGACAAGTTTGTTCATCAATGTCAAGAAGACAATCAAAGTTGATTGTCGAGAAAACTTGACGAGTGTCGGTATCTTCAAGGAAACATTCCTTGACTACACGACCTTCGTGAATAAGTCGTTTTGTGAGGCTTTTGAAAATTTTACGGTTAGTTTTGGTCAGACCCCTTTTACGATAGTAGTGAGTAAGATAGTGGACGGTGTCATGATGATCTTGTTGAGTAGCTTTGGGCATGGTTGGTCCTAGAAATACAAATTTTCCAATTAGGTAAAATTAGTTGGAAATGGGTTTATGGTTTATGATTTGTATTAACAATGTTGTGAACACAATGTGATTAAGTTAAAAAGCCCCTTTTCACGATTAATTTGAAAAACCCTAATTAAATTAATTTGATTAAAACTTAAGGAACCATAAACCCTAGAATGAAGATGATGAAAACTAGAACAAGTTAATGTAATTACTTACAATGGTGTTCTAGGAAGAAATACTTTGAGGTTATGAAAGCCAATGAGGATGGATGCAGTAGCTTGGTCGTTTTTGTGTTATGAGAATAGAGGGAAAAAGATCAGTGGTGATTTTTGAAAGCGTATGGCTGAGTTCTGTTCCACGGTTCCCCCGGATCCTTTGTATGTGGGATCCGGCTAGTACAACTAGAGGGATCCGGCTATTAAGAACATAAAAAAAGGTTGTTTGACAATCTTTTTGTAGTATGCTTACGGAATAGCTTACAAAAAAATAGTTCGGAGGTTTTAGATGACGATTGTTTTTGAATGACGGCTTTTGATGAAATCTCATATCGAGGATGTGATGACAGGCGTTAAAAAAAAATTATTCCCTATGACGAGAAAGGTGGAAGAGTGACAAAGAGACTTCTAACGCTCTTAGTGTTATAATAATCAAAGTAGTACTTGTGAAAAATAAGTAGAACTCAAGTATCCTATCTAATGAAAAGTAGAACATACCTTTATGCTTCTTGATTTGGTATAAAACCAAAGATACTTCATGAGCTTTTAAAGTAATCCTTTGTACTTGATGTACTTAAGTTGTGATTACATTAAGAATCCTTCCTTGAATGTTGACTTCATCTTTGAGTGAAGATTTTGGAGAATTCTAGCATGAAAATTACTCGAGAACGGAATATTGTTAGAATCATCTATCAATGTCCAACAAAATGATTTAACAGAAAAATATGATCCAAAGAAAAAATCCTTCTTTGTAGTTTTCAAACATACACAGATCGTATCAAGTCTTTAAAGTACAATATACTTTAAGAAACTTGGTTACGAAGCTCTGATGCCAATTGTGAAAAACTAGAAGGGGGGGGGTTGAATAGTTTTACCAATTTAAAACTTCCTTTTAAATATTTAGATCGACTTATGTCAATCTATTTGAGTTGTTTATGTTGGACGTTGATAGATAGATATATAAACAGTATAATGAAAGATAAAGAGTAAGAAGCACATCACCACGACACAAGTATTTATAGTGGTTCGGCTACAAGGACACCTTCCTTGCCCTACTCCACTCCCCGAGTCACCTACTAGAGAGTTCGTAAGCACTACACCAACTCCTTATGGCGGAGAAGCCTTCACAACGTCGCTTAACCTTTTTCCGGTACAAAGCTAAATACCGAGTTCTTTCACACCAAGGCGAACCACACCTAACACAACGTCGCCTACCCTTTATACGGTGCTAGGCTAACCACCGAGTTCTTTCACACCTTAGGAGAACTATTCCTATCACAACGTCGCCTACCCTTTATTAGGTACTAGGCTAAGCACCTAGTTCCATTATGGAGGAACTACTACCCTTCACGACACAACACCTATTATCAAGGAGATCTACTCCTTGTTACAACACCATCAAGGATATCACCATCCTTGTGAATAAATAAACACTTATATGTATAACGATGCACCTCATCGATTATACGACCTAAGCATTCTTCCCAAATGCTACTTGATTTGATTCTTCGGCATCCTTCACTAATGCCTTTGACACAACGCTTGACATCCTTCACTAATGCCTTCGTCTTGACACCTTAAGCATTCTTCACTAATGCTTTGACGCGGATGATCAGCATCTTTCACTAATGCTTTCATCTTGACACTTTCGGCATTCTTCACTAATGCCTTCAACCCAACATCTATGGAGAAAGGAAGAACTATCAACAAGAGAACCTTCGTTGTCTTGATGATGATGAAGCATGGCAACTCATGGACTTGAGCTTTACACGTCTTCAAGATGTGGTGATCTTTCCTCTAATAGGAATCTACAAGATCACACAAAAACAAAAGAGAAAAGCTACATAGATCTCTTGGATCTGAGGTTAGAGGGTTAGAATACTTGGGGGAAGTATGTGTGTAAAGGGATGAATAGAAAGGAAGAAATGACTCTCTATTTATAGAGAAAATTCACTACTGTTTCCCCGGATCCCACGGATCCCTTCCACTTGGGATCCGGCTAGCACAAAGCTAGGGATTCGTGGTCCGCTCCTCTTTGCCCATGGGTATTTTGGGTTATGGGTCATGGGTCATGGGTCATGGGTTATGGGTTGATCCATGGTTTTCAATCTAGATACAATGTACCTTAAGGATGCATTGAACTTGTGTAAGTGGTATATATAAAACCATGGGTTATGGGTCAAAAACCATTTGCTAGTTTTTATCTATTTAGTATATACTTGCTTTTACCCATTTTAGCATATACTTGTTTTTACCCATTTTAGTGTACTTAATATAAGTATGTATTAACCCAATATGTAAACACTAGTTGTTGTACATATGTATCTAACTCATAGAGTTACTTAAACTTGTTAAGCCAATATGTAAATACTAGTTGTTGTACATGTGTATCTAAAATATAAAATCACTTAATCTTGTTATAGTGTTTTATGTGAAAACGTAAGTGTGTTAGAAAACTATTAGTTCAAACCATTTACGTATTTTATTTGTTTCGTTAATATGATTTTACTTTTGTTATCGACAAAACATTAGAAGATCGTAAAATATAAATAAACGTTTTTACGGCTTATTTGTATTAACAATATTGATAGTGTATATATGGAAGAACATATTTTGAATTACGCAAGTTCAAATACGAAAGTATCGACGATACATAATTAACTACCTTTACAACTTAAACACATTATTACTACCAAAATAATTTTTATAATGTATTAAAATACTAATTTTGTCAATAAAATAATCTATATATTTTTTAAAATTAATTTCAACAATTATATATAAATTTAAAATTACTATTTAAATGGTACATAACATAGTTCATCAAACTTATAAAACTTTTATTTTTAGATATCGATAACTTATAATTTTTTATTTTTAGATACGGATAATTTAAATGAGAAACAAATTGTGAAAAAATAATTATAAAAATACTCCTCAACATTTTATATCAAAAATGACTTAGTTAGCGTGGATTTGGTAAACAAAAACTTATTACTCGTATTGAAAAAGTCTTATGGTTTAAACATAACATACCTTTCCCCAGCCCAAACTGTCTGCCAACAAATCCTATTCCCTGAAACACCGTTAACCTTAATCCATAATGTACTTAAAATTTCAAGTTTATGTTACTCAAACACTCCAAAATCCAGTCATTTGCGATGGATTTTGTGTTCACAGGACAACAAATTAATGATACGGTTGCCTAATGTCATTGGCATATGAGATCACACGCTAACACAAATAGAAACTATATATATGTATGATGTACATATAATATTACAATATGGCTTACAAAGTTAAGAGTACAAAAAATTGGCTTAACAAGTTTGAAGAACCTACAAGTAATGGGAATGTCGTGACTTGCGTTACAAGTCACTAAAGGGGGCGTTTGATTTGCAATGAAATAAAACAAATATCTTTTATTTAGTTTTAAATGTGATTTGATCTAATTTTGGAGATAATAATAAGTAGCTCCTTATTTAATGATTAGGTCATTATTCATTCTTAATAGTTACTCCCTCCGTCTCAAATTAATAGTCCATATTTCCTTTTTGGGATGTCTCAAAAAGATTGTCCACTTTCTTTTTTTAGTAATAAATAGGGAATTTTGTGGGAGAATATTCTATATGAGTGGTTGAAAATTGTTGTGGTCCCACTTTTATTAAACTTGGTGATTCTTGTCTCCTGACAATAATTTTGAGACGGAGGGAGTAATCACTAATCAAAATTAGAAAAACAAAACTTCTCTTCCCTCATCCTAGACCTATTCGGCTAGCCCTAATACCAAGGAGAAATCCTTGGTTTGTGCTGCCTTGAATTTCGTGTTCTTGTTTGATTATTGGCAAAGTCACGTGCGAGATTGTAGTATCAAATAAAGCACCCAAGAGCTTCACTAAAAGAGTTAGTGTGGATACAATTAGAGCATCTCCAATGTTAGCATCATTTGTACCTTTTTGCACTAAAATAGTGCAAAAGTACACAAAACTTGCTCCAATGTGAGCACTAAACAATTGCACTATTTTAGTGCAATGAATAGTAATGGCCAAATTGCACTAAATATAGTGCAACACTATTTATTGCACTAAACTTCAAATGTTTCACTTTATACCCCTATTTTGTCATTGCATAATTGAAACATTTAATATAAGTAACGTTTGATGACACATTTTGTTTTAACTAGTGTATTCTTGAAATATAAACATGATATTGTTGTTTATAAAATATATTATACGGAGCAGCATACAGTTGAATATGCAATATTTTATATTCCTAGGCTTACATTATGCATAAGGTTTGAAACAAAATACAAAGAACTTAACTGGCAAGTATCTTGTGTTCTAGTTCTTGACTGAAGTTAAAATGCCTTTGAGATTTATGTGTTGCATTATTTGCAGGTGAAATATTTTTATCCTATATGTTAAATGCTCATTACTAATCTAAATAAATAATCTTAAAATGATAAATAGTGTTTTGATGTTAACAAAATAATTTAATTTGAAATTTTAGAGATTTAGTGCAAAATTTTAGTGCTATACATTGGAGTAAACTTTTTTTAGTGTAAGCATATTCTATAAAGATTCTTATTTTGCACTATAATAGTGCAAAATTATTGTGCACACATTGGAGATGCTCTTAGAGATTGAATCACTTTGATTCAATTGGTGTTTTGCTATTGGTTATTATTGGATTGAAGATATAGGGTTAGTGTCCCGAGGATCAATCCTTTCCTGTTCATCTGAAAACAATGTATGCTTCCTTTACGTTTATGTTTTGTTTGTTAATTATTAATGTTGTAAATAATTGCTATAGGTATATGTTAGAATTTTCAAAATGGTTCGGTGGTAACACCCAAATTCCATGCATCTTTTGATGCTAACCGAACCCTTCCCAAAAGATCCGACTTCAATCAATGATCACCTGTATATGTTAGAATTAAATTTAGTTATATATATATACATCCAAAAATTATATGATATAATTTTGTTTGATGGATTTTACATTTGAATAATGATCGTTATTTTATGTTGAACTATATACAACTGTTCCGCATTATTAATTAACTATTGTTGTTAGTTGAAACTTTTAATTGTACGTGTATACATGATGTGTGTCGTGTTGTATAATTCCTACGGTCTGTACATACACAAATACACCATCCTCGTCGTCAAACACTCCGAAAGTATCGATGATACATAATTAACTACTTTTACAACAGACATTTTTACTACCAAAATAATTTTTATAATTTATTAAATTATGATTTTTGACAATAAACTAATAATATGTTTCTTAAATTAATTTTAACAATTATATATAAATTTGAAATTACTGTTTACATAGAATATACTTTTAGCGACTACATGTGTGTCGCTAAAGATATATACACATTATACAATTTTTATTTAATCATCTTTTAATTCTTTAAAAAAAATTATATAATCTGAAAATTTATTGTTAAATTCATATATAGTTTTACCGGCAAGACGTGTCGTTATTAAAGATTTTGGCGGGCTAAATTCTTTTTGGCAAGCTTGATTGATTTTATTTTTATTGTAAAAATCTATACTACATATAATAGAAAAATGGTCAAACCTTGAAAAGTGAAAAGTTGAAAGTCAAAGGTGAGAGAATTGTATTGTGTAATTAATATTTTTATTAAAATACCTCATTACTTAAAAGTACATTAATTTATTCACATTGTACAACCAATTAAAAGAATATCTACCAAATTAAAAACAACCAATTAAAACACCCCTTACTAAAAAGTACAATAAAATTTTCACAATGTACAATTTAAACAAGCTACACATAATTCTAAATATAAAATAATTAAACACACTAATTAATGTTATTTTTAAAACACCCTAAAATGAAAAGTATATGTTGTTATACACATTATACAAATTAATAAAACACACAAAGCTTCATACAAGATAACAAGTTGATGGTACATATAGTATTGAAAATCGGACCGGACCAACGGGTTCAACCGGAAACCAGTGTCGCCACCGCTTCAGCTAACCAATAACAGCCATCCGAAAATGAACTAGAGAGGACCCGTTGAAACCGATACAAACTGGTGAATCAGGTCTCATCGAGATCCATTTCTCCGGTTAATCGTCACATGGTACCCACCGCCGCAACGCGCGGGTACCCTGCTATACTATATAAAGGAAAAACCAAAAAGTAAAAAGTGAAAATTTGAAACTATTAATATATATCGAAAACCGGGTTGACCCGGGACGCTTCAAACCCGGTGGGTTGACCCTGTTTAATTTGACCCGTTTTGACCCAACCTGTCGGGTTGACTCGGTTTAAATCGACCCTTTTTTCGACGGGAACGGTTCAACCGGTTGAACCACCCCGGTCGAACCGGGTTTCAAAACATTATGTTTAATCCCCAAATCTTCAAACTTTTATTATTTTTTGTTTAGAACCCATAAACATTCTTTTAACACAAAACGATCTGTCGCTATATAAATATATTATATATATAAGTTTTTCTTCAAAAACGATTATAATGTTTTACAATTAAGAGAAAATATGTGCTCGTTAGTGCACATTTAACTTTTCAATAGACTAAATACGCCCATTTAAAAAAAAGACGGGGCTAAATGTGCCAAAATCTTTTACAAAATAGCCAAAATTAGCCAATTTTTAAAATTTTGGGCTAATCACATTCATAATAATTTTGGTACTTGCGTTCTTTTTAACAACGGCACCATTAATCCCATCCTTGTTAGTTTTTACGCGACAAGTAACTTGTGTTGTTAGTTTTTATCTCATAACTGATGTAATGTTTACTTTCATTTTCATTAAATGTTTTTATATGTTGTTTGATAGATGTTAAGAGTTTTATCTAGACTTTAGTTATCGTATAGTACAATCGTTTGCAATTACATTTTCATCGGTTCACGTTCTATTTTAAACGCTACACAAAACACTCACCACAATATCACAAATCATTAATCATCTGACGCTAGAAACCGCTGCCGCTAGGCACGGGTACTCGTCTAGTATATATAATAGCTCAAAAGATTTGTTATTTTATACTACTTTTAGCCACACTTTTAGCCACGACATGTGTCGTCGCTAAAGTATGGGTCCCATGATCAAACTTATATATAAAATCAGTGTTGAAAATGTGGGTCGCATATACTTTTAGCGACGACAAGCGTCATTGCTAAAGTATGGTCGTTTTGAATAGTGTGTTAAAAGAAAGATAGAATGCTCACAAGATGCACACAATATGTAATTTTAAATAAAATATTATTTAAAATTGAATATAAAGAATAAATATTAAACTAATCTGGTCATGTATCTTACAAAGAGACACCCGAGAATCGAAAGATATATATAAACGAATGGCTATAGGAATGGGTACCTAATGACATCGTAAGATATCTCCCCGAAATGAATTGGGGCTTTTGAATTTACCTTTGTTTCATTATCAACTTTAGGTAAATAATAAGTTTTGCTTTGTAAGATAATAGTATATACATTATTTAGTATGAATGAAGACTTACGTGGCTAGGTAGATATTCTGTTGCACGCTATGTACGAGTAATAAAAAACTATATGAACTCAGTTTTTGCATTACATAGTTGTGATATGTTTATAGCGTGCTTTATTTGCTTGTACAGTTGAGTGTCTCAATCATTTTTAAAAATGTGCAATTTACCTCCCTATACATAAGGTTCTAATTTACACGACTGCTTTATTTTTTAAAATAAAAAGGTAAAAACTATAAACATTATACACACATTTATTTTTTTATTTTTTTGTTAAAAAGGTTACCTCGGTAAACTTATACGTACTCTTTAATAAACTCATTATGCTATTATATTATATTTATTGTATGTTCACTTTTATGTATATTATACTTATCCAAGATTATCATCACAATCGTAATTTTGGATATTTTCTCAAATCGTGTATGCTATTTTTTGTATAGAGTATTTCGACCCTATTGATGCCTGTGTATCACGGAATCTTTATCGGGATAATTTAAAAAGAACGCTTAGTTTTCTAGGCACAAGAATAATAAGCAGCAAAAAAAAAAAAAAAAAAAAAAAAAAAAAAAAAAAAAAAAAAAAATTGTATGTGTTTTTCATATGTTAGAAGGAGACAAATGAATATGTTAATGTGGCAGTTAAAGTTGGTTATAAACAAACAGTCAAAACTGTTATCCAACAGTCACATTGACTAAGAAAAGAAGGAAAAAATGGGTAAGTTATTTGGAGCACCAAATATACCATTTGGGTCGGGGTACTGCCCCGAACTCCGATTGGGACATTTCCCCTTAGACCACAACGAAGGGCGGTCTCCCTTCGACCCACGGCTGCTCACCTGGGAGCGTATAACAACCCGTAAAATTTCGGATTATTATAATAATATTTATCACGTCAGAAAATTCAAATCAATTATTTTCTGACAAAATGCCAATATCTAAAATTTAAAACTGAGAGGTCATCTCGTTTCCTTAGAAATAAGACTCCGCTTGTCCGCTAAGTATCCGTATAATAAATGTGAAATTTATTATTATCCCAGTTAAAATGAAAGCATACATAAGCTTAATCCATTAGTTATTCCGCATACTGCAGGGCAGTAGCATACAAAACTAAAAATAAATACTGAGATAAGAGAAAAATACACTTTTTATCAATCACTAATAATTTACGAAAGAAAACGAGAAGTTATCTCGTGAATTTAGAAAGTCACGGCATCGCACGCATACCGACACCAAATTAATAACGACAAACAATTATAATCAAATTTCAACGTAATAAGAATGTCATATTATTACGCTTATAAAATCGTTTCCAAAAATATAATTTCTATATTCTTCGGGTACCGGGAAGGTACGTTTACTCGAGAATTCGACAAAACACGGGGTACAGTCAATACAGTAATTATAATAAAACAAAACAAATCTACACCTGTCCCACCCCTTATATTTCTTTCTTCTTCATCTTTCCCTTTTTCCCTTCTATCCAAAACCAGAAACCAAAAAGTTTCCTGCTCCCCTTCCTCTTCAGTCACCATGATCCATCACCATAAATTTCAGCCACCTAATCTACCTTAACTATCACAAGGGGACACTAGCGCGGCTATGAATGGAGATGGAAGCCAAGTAGAGTGCCACGCTGCGATCAAGAAGAGAAGGTGGATTCAAGACCATCCCTTTGTACATCTATAAAAAGGTTGGTTCTTCAGTCGAAGTCTCCATCCATTCCTCAAAATAAAATCCGAAATTAGGGTTCTAAGAATTAGGGTTCATATCAAAACAAAGGGGTTTTCAAAATTAGCTTGGGGGTTTTGTCAATTGAAGCATGAGGAAGGTTGTGCAAGGGGTTAATTGCTCCAGTTCATCTCGAGTCTCTCCAGTTGAAGCCATTCGTGTTCGGTCCTTCAACCCACTCGACCCATCATTTTTAGTTGTAAGGAATCATTGTTTTTATTTTAAAATCTCGTGTTAAGTATATTTAAAGTGAATTGATTTTTTTTAAGAACCGAATGAAATAAAAATGTTGATAAAATGGATATGAAATTTTGTTAACTGTTGTTGTTGTTGATGTGTTATGAGTGGTAAGACATAAGCAAGCTCACATTAGGAACTTGTAGTGGCTCATTCAAACCTTATCAGCCTATTTTCGTTGGCTTATTAGTAGGCTATCCGACTCATGTTCACGTATTTTCCGTGCTAAATTGATGTTTCTGTCGACTTATATACATGCTTAATACGGTAGCTTATTTGTGGTTTTACCTCGGTCGAGGTCAAATTCCCACTCGGCAAGTGTTTGTTTTGCGTGTTCGTGTACAACTTGTACAGCCATCAAAGTACCCCACGAAGGGAGTGATGGGTATCATGTCTTGCCCTCGAGTCGGGTTGTACCCGATTAACATGGGGAAAGTCATAACCTTTTGTGTCGCTCAGGTGCTCGCGTAATTGTTATTTTTACTAGTCCCATGACTTGTCATACCCTTGATTGTTCCTGTTTTAGTGCACAAGTAGTTTCTCTTGTGTTAGTTACTCAAACAAAAATGATGTCTTGAAGTTCTTAGTGTATTAGAGCTTATTGTCTTGTTGGGAGAGTTTTATTTGTTACTTACTTTTCCTCTTTTACCACAATTACAAACTCAAACATAGTCAATAATATAGCTTGGGTCATATTTGGATGTGGTATGGGTTCAAAAACCCACTGTGGTCGCACCACAGTGGCGTATTTGGTTTGATAGCTCCACTCTAGGCTAGTTAACAATCACAAAATAAAGAGGTAATGAATTGTTTGTGCTTTAATTTTCCTTGCGTCAAGACTCCCTTCCAAGCCAAAAATGATGTGTTGTCCTTTGTTTAAAGTTGTCACCAAATACCAATTTCATAACATAAGAACTCATGTGCTAAATGTCTAAACTGTTTAAATTATTAAAGTACAATGATGTGTATGTCTTGTTTAAAAAGAAAAAAAAAAGTAGTTTCTTTTCCGTTAACCACTCAAACACAAAGTAAAAATGAATTTGATTTTTGGACTTGTTGGTGTATCCCATTCTGGACTGAATTTGGCAGTGGACTAAGCCCACTCCAAACATGTGTTATAGAATTTTGTGATTACCGCGGGTGTGTTGGGCCGAAGCCCAATTAACGTCCGAACATCTTACTTAATTCCGGTTTCTCCCACTTATTCCACGACTATTTTTCCGGCTTAATTCAATCTATTCAATTTCAAACTATGCGACTTGTTTTATAAACGGAATTCTAAAATGTAATTTTTACAATCAAAACTAAGTATACTCATCAAATAAAACTATACACTATTATACATATTTAAAACTTATTGAAAACTAATTTAACCTTTTAGTTGTTAGTTAAAATTTTCTATTTTTGCTATCTAAGCTTAACGAGGACACAATTTAACTATAAAAACTCATTCAAGTTTACAAAGCAATATAAAACGGTTTGACTTTGTCATTTATCACCTCGGGCAAACAAAAACCTATACCCGGATCATGTCCAACTTTTGTCAAAATATATTCCACTATTATGTTTTTATCAAACTTATTATATAGTAATCATAAGTTGTATTCATAACTTACACCCATCTAGTAAACTAATACTTAAACTTGTTAAAAACTTTATTATATATGAATATATACATGCATGAGCATTTAGTAAATGTATACCTTTGGTTATAATAATTCATAACCCGCTAACGTCTAATGTCATATTAAATTATTTTCGTACATCACCATTCGGATATCATCAAACCGAAGTCTCGTTCATCCTTGATATCTTTTCTGCGTGTACTCTTCCAAGTATTATCATTGGTCATCATTAAACCATAGTCGAAATTCTTTCTTCAAGATCCCTTCCATGTCATACCCTCATAAGCCGAAATCCACCCAAATCTTTGTAAACTGTTTTTGATGCCACGTAAACAACAACAACAACAACAACAACAACAACAACAACTTTTAAAAATTTATAAAGCTACTTAAACTTTATCGAGTCTTAAACATGGGTAAAGACTAAATTGCCGTATTCATTAGGTTGCGTGTCGGATGCTGTGCACTATCACTCCTTGATTTAATTCCCTTTAGACTTCCTATTGCACATTGCCAAGGTGAGTTTCATAGCCCCTACTTTTAACTGCTTTATACTTGTTTTGGGGGAAGATACATGTTCATTTTACTTAAATCATTTTACTTGTGCAATCCATGCATACTATGCTTTTACATGTTTAAAATTTTCATCATACATAGATGTTTTATAGAGCATACCAAAATGTTTGACCTAGAATATTACGCAGCTTAGCCTAAGTCCTCAGATCCCAAATTGCCCTCTTCATGAACCGTCAATTCCTGCTGGGAAGCGCGAATGTTATAAATAGATCTATTGAGGGTGACTCCTCTGTTCGGTTGACCCCGCTTGGGTCAAGGTGAAACATATAGCATGTCGGGACCGAGTGTATTGGGATAAACACTCGCCATGGGCTCCTTATTTGTATAACTTCTTTGTGCATACAAGAACTGTCGTAGTTTCGGTTGCATGAACTTAGTGCTAGCGTAATAGATTCAATATATGACATTATATTCGTTGTAATGTACATATACCCTACTTATGGTCCACTAATGAAATCTCTTTTATGAAATCCTTTTATGAATTGAAACCATAAACTGTATGACATTATGCAAGACTTAATGATCATCAACAACCAAATTTGAAACAGTGTACTGAAATCCCTTTTGAAATAAACCTATGAACTCACCAGCGTAAGCTGACCCCTTTTAGCATGTATCTTCAGGTTTTGAAGCTATAGCTTATCTTTGGAGGCACAAGGCAAAGGCATGGCATGGTCATAGACGACTCTAATTTATGTCTTGGGACCACTTATTTATAATGGGCCATTTTCCGCACTAATCAATAATGTAAACATTGTTTTTAAGAATGAATAAAAGTTTATTTATGAAAAAAACCAATTGTTCTATGCTTATGTTGTGATACCAATTTAGTAGCACCCCAATATCCGTATGCTTCCGCTGAGTCATTTTTGGGGGTGCTACAGAGCTGGACCCCAGCAAGGGGCGCTGCCCTTTGATCCTTGTATCTTTGTTGTGGAGGAAACATATTAGCTCAAACGAGTGTGAACTACACACTTCCCTAACTCGTATCCGAGCATAATATGAAATCCCATTAGTCACATAGTAAATCACAATTATCTAAAATAGTCGATGCCACTAAAATCACAAATAAATTCCCCCCATTTAAGTGTAATCCTTGATATACTAATATAAAACAAACATAATGAAACAAATAAATGCATAAATGAAAATGTCTTGCGATTAAATTTTTATCGTAGTATAATACACATTTCAAATACTCGAAAATCGGGTGTCGTAACGATTGAACACGTCAATTCATTTGAATACATGACGATACTATACACATAAGTTTCTACAACACTCTATTATTTTTACTTGACACTATTACAAGCCATGTGTCCTTATCCATTAATGAACATATAGAAAGCCAAGTCCAAGGTTCTTGAGGCGGCAAAACTTCATGTTCCACAGGTGGTTCTTTTAGTCTTGCAACTGCATTTTCAATTTTTCAAAAGAACCATTCACAAGATATTCTTTAACCTAATCATCACTTGCAACTCTGAACAAATACCTTGGGAAAATAAACACATGTCTTCCAATCTTTAACTATGAGCTTTACATATTGAATTCAGCTTCTAACGTTGTATTAGAAAGGAATTGGGTATCTCAAAGCTAGTAGATTTAGATGAACTTTAATCCCATCCCAATTAATGACTTAATTACTAAGTCCCTAGCTAATCTCATTCGTCAAGTGATCAAATAGATTATGTTGCGACTGAACAAACTCTATAGATATCACAATGATAAAAATTGGTGTTATCGGTTTCGGCCATATTTGAATCTCATATATTAAGTTTCTTAGCCATTCTGCTTCTTTACCGGTAGCAACCAATGCTATAAACTCAGATTATATAGTAGAACTTGTAATAACCTAGTTTTCTTTTATTATTTTCGTCATATATTTAAACCTAAAAACGCCTCAAATTAAAATTTGAAACTTGTTAAACGCGACGTTGAGAGAACTTGTTTACGAATTATAAAGACTACACAATTTAATCTATAGTTAATCTATGATATGAAGTATATATTTTATTTTAACCTAAGTTAAATAAATAAATTTCCTAGACCCTTTTTATTTTGTGCATTACTTACTTAACTATAAGGTGTCTAAATACAAAAAAGAAAAAAATAAATAAAAAGGAAAGAATCTCCCCTTTTACTGTAAATATTCGGCCATTAAGTTTGTTCCCCCCATATTTTTTTATATCCGGTTCTTCACTCTCCAACCCTAATCGACATTCAAAAAAAAAAAAAAAAAAAAAAAAAAAAAGACCGGCATTCCCTTTCATCTCCTTCAAAACCGAATTTTTGTCCCTCCCCTAAACCCTAGCCGTCTCTTGCCCTCACACACACCATTCTCTCTTGATTCGTGGCTGCTAAACAAGAAGAATACGTGATTTTTGAAGCTAGGAAACTTGGGTAAATTGTTGGTGAAGATTGGATAGCGTACGATTGGTGTTGGTGATTGTTTTGGCTCGTTAATTGCTTTGCTAGTCGATTTGGTACAAAAATCTTTTACTCTTTAATTCACACGCCTCATATGATCTCAGTAACATGTATATAACATATAATTCTTGGCTTAAAAATGGTGTTTGATAAGTATTTGTAAAAAGGCTTAAATAAGTATGCATGAAAGTAATTTGAAACCCTAGTTATAAGTATGAATTTGGTGAATTGGTTTCATGATTAATTATGAGATTGGATGGGGAATTGTATGAGATGGATGGTTAGACTTTTATTTCTTTGATTTATTGATATTTGATGATGGTTGCCTTGTGGATATGATTTGGTGGATGATGGATAGGTTTACAACATGTTTAGGACTTGTTATTAGCTTTCTACATGAAATTATGGACTTATAATATGTTAAATGCTTGCTATTATGCTTCATTAGTTAAATTGATGACACCTCTGTAAAATTCATGCTATTAGACCCTAAATATGATGTATGATGAGTTTTGTGATGTTTGGCATACTTAAGAGATGATTGGTGACTTGTTTGTTTCTTGGTTACGATTGCTTGTTAAGCTGTCCAGAATTTAGGTTGGATTCATCTAGGTGTTAACTGATGATACTTGCATGTTATTGGAGCCTAAATTGTAGTAATTTGAAATAGCTTTCTGGAAATGTAAGCCTTGTAGCATTTTCATACCTGGAAGTATGATTTTTACATTTTTGGAGTTAAAGTGTTTGAATCTGAATTTCTGATTTTAAATTTGTGATGTAGTATTTGATTTTTAGTATTAAATCCATGAGGTTCTGGAACTTTTCCTTTGGTGGTTATGATTTTTATATATTGTGTGACACTTATAATTTTTGGTTTGATGTATGGAGTAGGTTGAGTGTGTTTGTCGGGGCTATACTTTTGGTGTGTGTAATTCTGGATAAGTTCTGGACAGGTCTGGACTTATGATTTTCCATAGGCCAATTGACCTGGAAATAAAATCCCCCAATTTTTGGAGAGTCTCTTAACTCATATGGGAACCCTTGAGAATTTCCTTGATTTTATTTGAGCTAAGTAAGTATTTTATAAAAATCGCTAAAGTCTGGTTGAGATTCGAAATACTAAAAGACAGAAATTTATGAACTTGAAACTAAGTATAAACGGGAGATAAGTTTAGCATGATTTATAAATGGAACACACATGTGATTTATGATATGTCCTAATGTAGATTTAGTGAAGCGGGGACGTTGAGCTTGCTTGTGTGCCTTACTCTTACGTACACACATTTGAGGTACAGATATTCTGTCATTTCAATAATGACACTTCTTTTCTCTCATGACTCTTGTCCATTTTGATATTCGATTCGTATTCTCCTTGCTTTGATTTGTTATAATCCATTTGATATGATTCATTTTGGTATGATCCTCTGATTTGATATTCGCTAAGTTATTCGTTTGATATGTTATCCGTTTGAGATCCCTTATTGATATGATTCCATTATATGATCAGTTTGATATGATATGATTTGTTTTGTTTGGTTTCCCAAGCTAACTAGCCATGGAGGCACCATGGCCATGTCATTGATGCACCAATGGTATGACACTATCTGGGGCAGTGTGATTAGTCCCCGGCGATCTCTTATGATATGATTATAATATTTGTGCACTTGGCCATTATGATTACGTATGTACAGTCTCGGCATTGGCATATGTATATTTGATTTGTTTTGCAGGGAGCGTATGGATGCATCCTAGGTACTCAGTTCTGTTTTGGTGATGTGGTGCGTGTGTGCAATACACCCCCTCACATTTGGGAGTTAGCTACTTCATTTGGTACTTGAGAGGTCTCCCCTCCTTGTGCACTTATGATTTGACGGATTTGATATGATTTGGCATATATGGGTTATGATATGTGATTTGTTAGATTTGGCTATTGGAGTATCTCCTTTAGTATTAGGTGCTCGTGGCAACATTCTGATTTTGGTTATTATGTGACTATCTGATATTCTGATTCATTCGTTTACTATGCCTATTCAGTCATTCAGTTGACTACTTATTCACTCAGTATTCTTATGTGATTCGTTTGACTATCGGACTCATGCTTCAATTCATTTGGTTATTATACTCAGTCTTCGATTCATTTGATTTACTATGCTTTCACTCCAATTCGGTTGACTGCCAAACTTATACTTCAGACTATCACTTCATCCGTTTACCGAGCTATTATATGATTATTGGATTCATGTGTTGACTATGCTATTATATGATTATTTGATCCATCTGTTTACCATGATGTTATATGATTACATGATTTCTTTGTCTACTATGTTATTATGTGGTTACCTAATTCATCTGTTATCATGCTAATATCTGATTATCTGCTTATCATGCTATTATGTGACTATTTGATTCGTCGGGTTGCCATGCTAGTATGTAATCATTTGATTTATCCGTTTATCATGCTATACTCTTGTTCAATTAATTTATTTAATTATGATGTTCGTTCAGTAATTCTACCTGATACATGTGACTAACATGCTTATACTTCAGTTGGTATTTTCGCTTGTTATGTAATTGTTGCTTACCTGACTTGTGTGATTGCCATGCTTACATTCTATTCAGTTGCCCCATCAGCTTATAGATTTCAGCTTAGCTTATGTATATCTGATTATCTGATTTGTTTGTTTTGCCATATTCATGTTTAGTTGATCCGCTGACTGATATGCTTTTACACTATTGGTTGCTTGATTTAATTATGATATTGTTCCTCAACTCCTATGTGATTATGTTTCGATAGTTGTATGTTTGGTTATTTACATGTGCTTATATTTGTTCAATGATTCGCTGCTTTACCTTGCTTTACTTTTCTTTGATTTCTGTTCCTTCTGGATATCTGTTAATATTGTGTTCTACAGGTTCGTCATTGACTCATAGACTCATTGTGCTCATTCGTTACGATTTTGTTATCATTCTCCTCTGATTCATTTTTGTATTTTGATTATGTTTAGCTTTTGTTTTGTTATATCTGTTCACTGGGCTTTTTAAGCTCAGCCGCATTTCTTTTCCATGCGGCAGGTACCAAGTGGGATGCTGGGCTTTGATGGGCTGAGAGTAGGAGCTTTTGAGTGAACCGACCCTAGTTTCCCTTATTATTTTGGACTCATTTGGAAGAACATTTGTTTCGATATTTCATTTCTTTTGACATGTTGGATCTTGTATTTCTTTCGAAGTCATTCGTTTATATGACTTGGTATTTTATTTTATAAGACTTCCGCTTGCATTTTTATTAGTATGTTCTGATATGATTCCATAATGTGGCATTCGGACCCTTGTCGGGTTGGGGTGTTACAGAACTAGTTATGCATGTTTGCTTCTTGGAAGCCCATGAAATGGAACCCCCCCCCCAAGCAAGAACACCCAACCACTAGTAAAAGATGAATATTCTGCATGATTTATCAAACTAGCATCGGTGTAACCTTCTAAGAGAGAAGGATGTCCAGAATAATAGAAACCATAATTCATAGTACGTTTTTAAGTACTTGAATACGCTTGTTATTGCAAGCCAATGTTGTCTACTAGGATTACTAGTGAACCTACTCAATCTTCCAACTGCATTAGCAATATCAGGTCAAGTGCTCGTCATAGCATACATCAAGCTGCCAATGGATTTTAAGTATTCGAGCTGAGCTACAGGTTTACTAGAATTTGGCAGAGGTTTGTCAGTTGGATCCATAGGAGTATTGACTTTAGAACAATCATCACGATTAAACTTCTTTAGAATTTTCTCTATATAATGAGATTGTGTAATTACAATTCCCTTGTTCACTAGTTTAATCTTTATACCAAGAATTACATCAACTTCTCCCATGTCCTTAGTTTTATCAACTACATTTTGGTTTGTGCCAAAAATCAACATGTCATCTACATATAGACAAATGATAACACTTTTACCAAATGCATCAAATTTGCTATATATAGACTTGTCAAATTGGTTTAGTACAAAACCACTAGACAACACAACCTCATCAAACTTTTAATGCCACTTCTTAGGTGCTTGTTTTAGCCCATACAATGACTTAATTAACTTACATACCTTATGCTCATTACTTGGAATAAAAAATCCTTCCGGTTGCTTCATATGCACTTCTTTTTCTAAATCACCATTTAAAAATGTTTTTTTGACATCCATGGACCACTAGATTGTGAATAGCTGCCAAAGCTATCAACAATCTAATAGTAGTGATACAACAACTGGTGCGTAGGTATCAAAGTAATCGATCCCTTCTTTATGTCTAAATCCTTGGATTACCAATCGAGCTTTAAACTGACTTGTAATCTTTTCCAAGGACTTTCACCTTCTTTTTAAAGATCCATTTATAATATAAAGGTTTGCAACCTGGTGGTAAATCATATAAGACCCATGTATTATTTTCCATAATAGAATCAATCTCACCATCAATTGCTTCTTTCCAAAAATCAACATCTCAAGATTGCATAGCTTCATCATAGGTTCTTGGATCCTCCTGTATACCATCACAGTAAGAGTATTGAGATTCAATTTGATCTTTTGATCCCTCAACTAAATATAGTTGAAAATGAGAACCATATAATTTAGCTTTTCTAGCTCTTTTACTTTTACAAGGTTCAGGTTTCTCACTTGGTACATCCTTTAAAGGATCATCCCTTTGATATTCATCCGAATTTGGTATAATATCCTTTGGTCTAGGTATCGAAGAAAAACGATTTACATCAAATATTGCATCCCTTTATTCTATAATTGTGTTAATATAAACAGAGTCATTAGGATCTATAATATAAAATCTATATGCCTTGGAATTCTCAGCATAACCAACAAAGATGCAATCAATACCCTATTCACACAAAGTTTTTCTTTTAGGGTCCGAAAGTCTAACAACGGCTCTATACCCCCAAATTCGCAAAAATGTCAAATTTGGTCGTTTCTTATACCAACGTTCATAAGGGGTAGTCTTATTCCTTTTATTAGGAACTTCATTCACTAAATAGCAAGCCGTCAACATGGCTTCTCCCCAAAACCCGTCACTCAAACCCCAGTAGGATAACATGGCATTAACCATTTCTTTAAAAACTCTATTTTTTCTTTCGGCCACACCATTTTTTGTGGTGTATAAGGAGCTGTAGTTTCATTAATGGTTCCTACGGATTGGAAAAATACAGAATCATAATATTCACCACCTTTATTTGTGTGTAAGGTTTTAAGCAAGTCATTTTGTTGTAATTCAACTTCTATTTTATAAATTCTAAATTTATTTAGGGATTCATCTTTTGCATGTAGCAAGTAAACATAGCAAAACCTAGAGGCATCATAATTTTTATTGCCTAAAGATGAAGTTGCTTGAAAATCACATAAATTACTATGTATGAATTCAAGTATTACAGATTTCCTTATTATACTTTTAAATAGTTGTCTAATAATTTTTGTTAACATGCAAGTCTTAAATTTTCTGTATCATCATCAATAGCAAGAATTAAATTATCTTTAGACATTTCAAGCGCTCTTTAATAGTGCACATGTCCTAAACGAGCATGCCATAATGAGGAATTAACAACATTAGAATAAGCCATATAAACAGAACTAAAATCATTGGGAACTTTATTCAAATTTAACATAAACATTTCATTGTTATAATAACCAAATCCTATAAATACACCAGACTTCGATAAGATATTCTTATTGGATTCATACATTACACTTGTTTATATCGACACTTATTTAATACAGGACCATAAACAAAATTCTTACGAAGTTTAGGTACATACAACACATTAAACAAATTAATAGATTTTATAGAACTGAATTCTAACGCCACACTTCCTTTTCCATGAACAAGAGCAAAATGATCATCACCCATGTAAAGGACAGATCCGTTTTCCACTGGTTTAAATGTCTTAAACCAGCAACGATCTTTACAAACATGAGCACCATAATCAATCCACCATGCAATTGCATCAACCTGCACATAAAATGCTTTAAAAATTAGTCAACATAATATTTAATAAATATGTTCCAAACATAAATTATGACCTTGGTCTTGGAAATGGTCCTTAGACCCCTTTCCCAAACCACTAGTGCTTGCGTCATCCTTTTTGTTTCCACTACGACAATCCTTCTTAAAGTGACCATATTTGCCACACTTCCAACATGACACTTTAGGCTTCTTGTTGGAACCGAAACCACCGTTGTCATCCTTGAAACCACATTTCTTTCATTTGTTTTTATCATTGTTTTTATTCTTTCCACCCTCCTCAATTATATTTACTGAAGATCCAACAACTTCTTTTCCTTTTCCCTTGTCACTTTCTTGCGCCCTTAGAGATTCCTCTACGCGCAAGTGACTACCAAGTTGAACCAAAGACAAACCGTATTTACCTTGTTTCAAATTGTGTTTGAAATCCTTCCAGGAAGGAGGCAACTTGTCTATCACACTTGAAACGGATCTTAAATCATCCATTTTTAGACCGTGTTGTGTATATCATCCAAGGATTCTAAGGATTTCCTTGAATTGTTCCATGATAGCCTTGAGTCAACCATCTTGTAATTGTTGAAATTACTTAGAAGAAACTTCTTACTAGAAGCATCATTTGCCATGTAATCCCACAACTCCTTTGCAGATTCCACGTTCTGATAAATATCAAATAGGGGATCAGATATACCGTTTAGTATGTGTCCTCTATAGAGGTAGTCGTCGTTTTCCCCCTTTGATATGCGTCTGACTGCTTCCAACGTATCATCCTCCAACAACTCTGGCATCAGGGTAGACAAAACATACACAACCTTTAATGTTGTCAAAAGAAAGTGCATCTTCTTTTGTCATCGTCTAAAATAATGCCCTTCAAACTTATCAAGCTTTCCAAAGTTCGTAGTCATCTCCTTTAGAGTATTTCCTCCAGCCATGATTATCAAAAAACATACATTATACATTTGTTTAAAATTGGGGTTAGGGTTGTGATGATAATCTTGGATATCTTCTCAAATCGTGTATGTTCACTTTTCGTATAAAGTATTTCGACCCTATTGATGCATAGGTATCACGAAAATCCTTATCGGAATAATTTTAGAAGAATACTTAGTTTCTAGGCACAAGAATATTAAGCATAAACAAAGAGGAATTGTACTATGTGTTTTTCATATGTTAAAATGAGACAAATGAATATGTTAATAAACAGATTCTATATGACAGTAATGGCAGTTAAACTTGGTTATAAACCAACAGGCACAACTGTTATCCAACAGTCACATCGGTTGAGAAAAGGAGGAAAAAACGGGCAAGTCATTTGGAGCACCAGCAAGGGATGCTGGCCCATGACCTTGCAAGAGGGCGCAACCCCTTTGACCCCTGCGTCTTTGTGTTGGTGGAAACATATTAGCTCAAACGCGTGTGCACTCTACACTTACCTAACTCGTATCCGAACATAATATGAAATCCCATTAGTCTCATAGTAAATCACAATTATTTAAAATAGTCGATGATAATAAAATCAATAACTTGATTATGAATGATCATGGCCCATGTGTGTTTGACTTTGGTTTTTTAAATATAAATTTAGGTTTGATTTAGAGGAAACATAGCAAAAAGATGAGTGTTGTTGACAAGAAAGAAGGTCTCCCCAGTAACGAGTAACCGAGAAGAAAAAGAAAAAGAAAAAAATAAGTGTTAGACTTTGAGGGTATGATAGTCTTTTACATATATAAAATTTAATGTAAAATTTAGGAAAATATTTTATTTGAAATATTACAGGTTAAACAAGTAGCAAGTAAAAAAATTATGAATAATGACAATTGATGTGGTACACAATTAAGCAAACTGAGTATAAAAATAGTAGAAAAGCAGGTATAATAAGTTAAAATTGATATTACATAGAGTATTTATAACTCTTACCTAAAATAAAACGAGATATGATAATTAATTGGTTATTAGTCTTCATTCTTGCAATTAAATTTCATTAACGGGTTTTAGGGGAGAGTCACAAATCAAAAGTACAATAATTGTGAAAGTAGCTTGACACTTTTAGGTTTGTCATATGTGATGCATAACGCTGGATGCACAATTGCAAAATAGTGAGGTCAAAATTGGTTTAATAATAGAAAGTGATTTAATTATGTTTATATTTATACAAAAATGAAATGATTTAGTATATATAGATCCGTTTAATTTATGACAGTTAATTGATTAAGTGATTTTTTTTTTTAAATTAAACTGTATAGATTTATTAAGCTAGTTGAACGGAATGGATGGTAGAGCCAATCAAATAGATCAAATTTTACAATAACTTTTGCATCTACTTATCTCAAAGGAAAAAAATATATAGCTTAGCTACAATTTTTGTAGCCAATTAGCTACAATTCTTCATAAAAATACACTAGCAATGAATCTGGGACTTGAACTATAGAAGCCGTAATATCAAATATTAAAATGCAAAAACAGAAGATTAAAAGTCATCCAAGTATATTCGGCTACGCCCGTGCATGCTATTGACTTTGAAGTTTGAATACAGAATTTTCATTTTATGATTTATGAGGACTATACACTACTTGACTATTGACTCCTTCCTTTACGTCACTAGTCTTGGGCTTCCTGCATTATCCCCCTTAGCTTAAAGTAACTAGAAATCTAGTTGGGCTTTATAATGGGCTTGATCCAACTATACAATATCTTTTTACGATCACTAGCAATCTAGCATACTGCATACTAGTCATTGGAGAAAAAGATTCGAAGTCTACCGAAAGTTTAAACAAAGCTCGTTTTGTAACTTGATATGAAAGGAAAGCTAAGTTTGTTTGATAAAAATAGCAGTAGCAGTGAACAATAGCTGTATTTTTATGTAAAAACGTTTAGTAACGTATTTATAGTTATAATTATAAGAGTAAAATACACGGTTGGTCCCTAATCTTGATCTTAACATTACGTTGGGACAAAACTTGCCTTTTTCATCGTGGGGAGTCCAAAACAAGGTTTTTATAGTCTAAATTAGTCCTTTGACCATTAATGCCTAGGTCAATATTTTGTTGTTGAGGGCAAAACCGTCTTTCACTGAAGCTTACTTTATACAAACCGTTGTATAGTGTTTATAGTTGCTATATGTCTGTTTAACACGGCTTGGTCGTCAGTTATCATCCCTAAACTATCCTACAAAAACTATCATCTACAAAACGATAATCCTTTCAACATGGTACGTTGCTGATGTGGTAAGCAAACTATAATTCGCACTTCGTTGACCTCTGCCAACCCAGAGCGTCGATTTTTTGGTTGTCCTATTGAAGTAAGTGTATTTTAATATGTATCGTATCATTTTTTTTTGCATGTAGCAAACTACATTGTAAAAATGGTTGTTGTTTAATCACTTGCCATAATCATGAATATGGGTCTTCTTGTCGGTGGATACGATGGTATGATCCTGAAATCTGTGCTCGTTAAAGAATGATCATACCAGACTTTTTGAGGAGGAGAAATGAGCTTGAGGCAAGATTAGAAGCTGCTCAAGGTGATGTGTGGAAGTGGAAGATTTACCTGGTGCTCAGTTGGATATAGTTCTTGATTGTTTATGCATTGTGATAACTTTTTAGCTTTTATGTAATGAGGCGGGATGGTTAATGTTCATTATCTTGAATTGTAGTAACGTTGTGTCCCAGAAGGTTATGAATCTTGTTATTATGATCGGTTTACCGTATGTTTATGGCTTTATGCACATGGTTAAGATTAAAGTTGAATTTTAATTGTCAACATTGTTATGAAGTATTCAGTTTGGTTTGTTTTTGACTTTCAATGCCTTATAGTTATGCAGATGTTTAGTAATTTGTTTAGGTTTGACTTTTATATGTCAACATTCTTATGAGGTTTTGTTTAGCTTTGTTTATTTTTTATGCAAATTATTCACACATCAAGCTTAGTCAATCTATAAAAATACACAGACATGACATGGTTCCATAGTTAATGCAAATGTATATAATTTCCAAATGCATAAAATTGCATACTTTTCGAAGCATGAGAATTACAGTTAGACACACACATATGTTTTTAGAGTACATAACTTGTCCATAGGAAATAAACTAGATGAAGCGTTGTCTGCTAATTAGCATAACAAAATTGACCTATGGCGAGGCCATTGTTCTTTCCAGTGCAGCCTGCTGCCTAGTCATTCTTCATGTAGTAGGCTGGGTTGAAGTAGAAACTGCTTTTACATCACTTGACTGCAGCTGAGAATCAGACTGTGATTAATCATGTTGCTTGGATTGACACAGGGATTGCTCATTTATGCTGGGATCGTCAATTGCTTCATCTTGATGTTGGTGGGATTGAGAGAGAGATTCATCTTGTATCCTGGGATCTTCTATTGCTTCATCTTGATCTTGCTGGGATTAAGACAGGGATGCATCATGTATGATGGGATCTTCAGTTGCTTGATCTTGATTTTCAGATTGAACACCACTTCCTTGAACTACACTAACTTGACTTTCAACAACACCTGTACCTTCAGCTTCTTTATCTGCCGCTACTTTATTACCTTTAGGATGTGTCTTTTTTGCTGCAGCTTTTGTAGCCACTTGTTTGACATTTCCCTTATGGCCAGTTTGACTACTTTGAACTCCACCATTCCCTAGACACGTTTTTTGGTTATGTACAGCAATGCCACAAATACCACACTTAACACTCTTCCAAGCCCTTGACAGCTTACCATTCTCCATAATCTCTTCACTTTCAGGAGCTATCCTAACTCTTTTTCTACCTCTTGACCTAGGCGGAGTTTTTTCGGATTTCGGTGGAACAATTGATGTTGGCACAATTGATTTTTCCCAATGTTCGTTGCTAATTATAGGCTGGACATGGTGTTTGTAGGTTGCCTCCCAAGTGAGAAGATAGTAGCAAGGATGAGCCCATGTTTCTACAGCTCCTACTTGTTTGCCCATTTAAAGATATATTCCAATTGGTAGCAACATCATGTTTACATGGTAAACCTGTTATCTCCCATCTTCTGCAAGTACAAGACTTTTATACAACATTAACTACACATTGGTCACCTCATGGTCCACTAACCTGAAACTTACTTCCCCCATTCCATAAATCATTATACTTAACAGCCTCTTTCTTAATACCCTCTAGCATGTGTTGTGCAGTTGGTGTTAGTGGCCCATCACTCCTCTCAATCACCATAAGAACATGCATTATCCTCTTCATACAGTATTCCTTGATGTATTCTAAGACTGTAATAGTTGGTTTGTTTAAACCCTTAATTATTTTGTCATAAAACACTTGACACATGTTATTAAGTAACACATCAGAATGAGCTCTCCCTAAAGATTACAAATAAACATGTATTAATTATAACTGTTTATACTGCATTAAAAAATACAAATTAACTGAAACAGAAAGATGACTTACATGAAAAATGTGACCTTGACCAATGGATCGGTGCTATCTTACTTAACCAATCATGGGTTGGTTGATTAAATTTCTTGAAATCAGCCATAGCTTTCTCAAACTGTACAACAGTTGAGGCTGTTGCACATTTCCACAGATGGTCTTTGTAGGCCCTACCTTTCCATTGAAGTTTCATTTTCTCATGAATGCTTCTAATACAAAATCGATGTTTTGCATCTGGAAAAACTTCTCTTAAAGCTCCACTGATATCCTACACAAAATCATATATGTTTACTGTTTGTTTCAAAACAAAGAGACTTTAATTCATGAATAGATTAAGGGAGTACCTTTTGCATGTCAGTAATAAAAGTGATGATTGAGGTTGGCTCAAGTGCTATATCATCGGATAAACAATGAAGAAACCAAGTCCATGATCCTATATTTTCTGATTCAGCAAAAGCATAAGCTAAATGGTATATACCATTGTTGCTATCAATTCCCACACCTTTCAGCAGTTGACCATTCAAAGGACCATGAATTGGAAAAGCATCCAGCCCCAACAACAATCTCCCACAAGCTTTAAATCCTTCCTTCAGTGCACCTAAACAAACATACATTCTCTTGAATTCCCTCGTTGGAAGAGCCTCATCTGCAGGTCGTTCCAGATTCATCAGTACTATTGTATTAGGGTTTCTCTTCTGCAACTCTTGAACATAATCTCTCAAAATAGTAAATTGTAGCTTGAATTGACCCATGATGCCTGTTAATGCTAAGTTTTTGGCCTTAAAACCTTCTACAGGGACACTTCAAGCTCGAATTGGTTGGTAAGTTGATTATGAAAAGACTTGACAAGAACCCGTGCATTGGTTTCAATTTGTACTGTAATTTTCTTTGAGATATACTTAAGGTCAAAAGCTCTGACTGCCCTTGATTGCAAACAAGTGTGTTGCTCATTACATTTTCTGACTGACCGGGACCTGTCTCATCATGCCTGCCGACAAATAATAGCCATGGGCAGAGTATTTAGGAAGGGTCCTTTTTGCCAGAAAGCAATGAATTTATACCCCTTTTGTTTAATGGACTTCTAGATGGGCCTATATCCAGTCCAAGACCTTCACTTGGGCCTGAAAGTGTAACACAACCCTTACATCTGACCCTTATTCTTGTTTTGTCATTCTTTATAAAAATCAACTCTCTCTTAGTTTCTATTGAATGCTCTCTTACCTTATTTTTGACATCTATTGCAGTAGGAAAGTCCTGACCACAATAGAAGAATGTGGTATAAACTCCATTTGCAAAGTCTACATATGGGTAAAAAGCATACTCACTGTAAACTCTGTTGTAAAAATCGGCCCAGGCGGCCGATTAATCTCCGCATAATCGCTGATCGTTCACTAAGCGCCTTGATTTATCATAATCGGCCTATTTAATCGGTTTGGTCAAAGATTGCTTAAAAATCGGTCAACAAACCGATTAATCGGTCTAATCGGATTAATCGGACAAAAGCGCTTAAAAATTGGTCAACAAAATCGTTTAAAAATCAGACAAAATCACTTGAAAATTGGTCAACAAACCGATTAATCGGACAAAATCGGTCAAAGGTCACTTAAAAATGGTCCACAAACCGAGTAATATTTATGTTTGACTTTGAACTTTGAAGAATTATGTATTATGTCTATATTTGAACACTTGAAATATATGAACTTTGATGCAATACGCTTATCCCATACATATAAAATAATATAATCTAGAATTATATTTTTGTGTATAAAAATTTCAATCCGATTAATCCCCGATTAATCCCCGCCTAACCGATTAATCGCTAGGCCCTACCCAACCGCCTCACTAGCGTCTAGCGAGTTTTACAACATTAACTGTAAAAGACATCATCAACCATCACAAGTAAATCATCTTCCAAATGCATGTCATCACTTACATTATTGGTTGTTCCTGCTTTACCTAACTCATTACTCTGACTTACTTGGACCAAAGCAAGTTGTACATCATTCTCCTGACAAGTATTCCATTCATTTGCTTGAATTGAATCATCAACTGCATTGCCTAAGTCACTAGTCTCACTCACTTGGAACAGAGTAACATCAACAACATGATCCTCTTCCATGTTATTGGCATAAACAGATGCGCTTCCTACTTCCCCTAAATGCTTATCCTGAGTCAATTGAAATAGATTTACATCAACACCAGGCTCCTGAAACCTGTTATTGACATCAACTAGTGCTCTTCCTACTTTCTCTAACTGCTTCCCCCGAGTCACTCGGAACAAATTAACCTCAAAATTATCAGGCTCCTTAATAGCATTGTCCTCATCAATAAGTACTAAAGCACACTCACTGTTATGAACAGGTTGGCTAGCAAATGATGTGTCTAGGGTGGAAAATACAGGCTCAATGTTTGGCAAATTGCTAGATTCACCAATATAATTGAGGTCCATAGATACTTGTGTAAGTTGCATAAAAGGATCTAGTGCAGGCTCATTATTAAGATCATCTAACACCAATCGTCTACAACAAGATTAAATACCAGCACTAGCAACTTTTCTACTATTTTCATCCATCTCCCAAAAAACAGTCTTAATAGATTGTGGGGACATTTCAGACAGCTCTAATGTTGTCTTACCTATTTCCACATACACATCTATCAACTTATGGTCTTTGACAAGGTCTTTCAACAACTCAAGATTAGCAGCTTCACGAAAACTAAACAATTCATCATCCAATGTACTACCATGCTTAACAAAGTAGTAATAATTGGTTTGTCCATTATCATAACCGATTTGGGTCATGAGAGCATCAATTTCTTCAACAGATACCTCATTGATTTCAACATAATCAACCAGGCATTCCTTACCTCCATCATATATCCTATCTGGCCAGTATTTGAATGTACCTCTATGATGGAACCTCATGCTAAAGGAACCTGGTTCATCCGTTGTATAAAAAATGTAAAAAGACACTGTTATGATAAACTTACCTAAAAGGGGAATAACTTAAACAATCGTACTAATATATAGGTGTATACGATTATAACAAAAAATGAAAAAAACACTAACCATATCTCCTAATTGCAAAGTTTTCCTCCTTCTCATGGTCATCAAAGAAAGGAGGTTCTCTGATTTGCCATAAAGTAAATCCAAGGTTGCTGCTTGTTATTTTCTTACTTAGATTATTGGATTGATGATTGACATTGCATTAGGGTTTTTTGGGTAGGCTTCCGAAACAAGTTTGGGGATAAGTAATGAGTACACAACTTAGTTATATTATACATTATGACGGGAAATTGGATTAGACATCTGCTACATAGTACATCAAGGTAATAAGACGATTCTACCCTCAACAATAAATGAATAACGGGATTTTATGGACTATAACAGGACTTTGACATGGGCATTAATGGTCAAAGGACTGATTTAGACTATAAAAACCTTGTTTTGGATTCCCCACGATGAAAAATGCAAGTTTTGTCCTAGCGTGATGTTAAGGTACAAGATTAGGGACAAACCGTGTATTTTACTCTAATTATAATGTGTAAAACAACTGCTAAATGCTCATAAATATTATTTCATGGAGCATTAGAAAATGAGCATTCACACTAAATAGATAAAGCTACTTGTTACTTGCAAAACGAGTATTAAAAAATCACAACACCCAATGCTTACCTCTCCTAAATGCTCCTAAACGCTCTCCGCCAAACACACCCTAAATGTCGCGGTTTTCTGATGAAACAATTTCTAAAGATCAAGTTCTTGTAAGGGAGAAAGATTAAATTGTGACATGTATTTTCATTTCATTTATCAAGTATCTGTCTATATAAACAATAACGAACCTAGCTTGTTACTTCTTTTTTTTAACGGCAACAAACCTTGTTAGCATCATGTACGAACATTACACACATGTTAAATAAAAAAAGGTTAATTCGGTTACTTTAAATAATTATTTTGCAATGGAAACTAGAACAATAGGTCAAATTCTTTTTTATTTTTTTTCTTTTTTTCTTTTTTTATTTTTTTTTTTTTTTTTTTCTGGTTCAAGGTTGGTTACCAGATTTAACGAACAAATATTAAAATGTAACCCTATGTGTCGTTGCCAAATCACTTAAAACAATAAGTCAATAACTTTAGACAATATTATCTCTTTATATTTTACAAGCAACACATTACCTAATACACATAACATGGCAAAATGTTGTTCAAGTTGGTTGAACTTCAAAGCTACCTTCTCAACTCACCGTATACTTCAATCATCTATAAATTCCTTTCTCTTCCCTTCGTTCTATCCACAACCATTATCCGACATCGATCTCCAACAATCAACGAAAATCTCGTCTTGACAAATACTAAACAATGTTTTCTCGGTGCATAGTTCTAGCTTTGGTCGTGGCGGCGTGTTTTGTAATGGTGCCAGTTTACTCACAAATTAATACCGCGTGCACGTCTTCTATGATCAGTAGCTTTACTCCATGTTTGAACTTCTTAACGAATAGTACCACGAATGGTGCTACTTCACCAACCTCCGATTGTTGCGGTTCACTTAAGTCCCTCATGAGTAATGGCACTGACTGTTTATGCCTTATTGTTACTGGTAATGTACCATTTCAAATTCCTATCAACCGGACTTTAGCCGTTTCTCTGCCCCGTGCTTGTAGAATGCCCGGTGTGCCACTTCAGTGTAAAGGTTAGTGGATTGTTACTACAACTTTCGTATCCTTAGAAAATTTTCGATATGATATATTTCATTGCTTTTTTTTAAACTATATATTGATAATTACATTTCGAAATTGCAGCTCCTGCAGCAGCCCCTCTTTCTCCAACAGGTAATTATCAGTAACTACAACATATATTAGCTAAATATATTCAGTTATGACCTTTTTACACACTTAAAATTGTAAACTCAGCCTTTTTATTTCTTGTTAGAAAAAAAAAAAAAAAAAAATACAAATTTGTATCTACATTTTGAATTATAACATTTTTTTTTTCTTCAACACTTATAAGCGCATGCATTATAACTTGCCATAAGATTGTATATTTTTCACAAGAGACATAGAATATATATACAGGCTAATCTTTTTGTTGCATATATTTAAATGAATAGGTCCAGCTGCTTTTGGGCCAGCACAAGCCCCCGGAAGCTCATCTTCGGTCCCAGGGGCGTTATCACCAACCTCGACACCTGATGCAAATACAACACCTGCCTTAACACCTGAATCTGACACAACGCCCGATTTAACACCACCATCCACTGGTGTGGATTCTGGAATCCCAACCAACAATGCAGGCAGCCGTCCCAGTTTAACACCATCAGCTGCTGCTTCTACTTATGTGAATTCACCATTCATCCTAGCTGCCTCTGGAGCTACTGTCATTGCATATTTTATGTTGTTTTAGACTACTTTACTTTGTGATTTGATTAGTTTTCATATTGTGTATCATTTCATTACTACATTTTTTACGTAGCTTCATTTTTCTAATATATATCATCCAGGATTCCAATATTTTGTATTACATTTAATTTATGCATTAAAGTTATACAACTTACATCTTCCTTTAACTTCTCTCTTAACCTAATTATTTTAATATCAGCGAACTTGTTAATTTACATCCAATTGGTATATATCGAAGTCACGGAACTACTCAGTTGTTAGTTGTTACAGAGTAAAAGTGTTGTCTTTGCTAATTTGAGTATTCCTAGTCTCAAGTTGCTTCAAATTAAATCATTAATATTTGGGTTTTTCTAACATGTGCCCCGGAGGCACATGTTAAACACACCAAAAGGACGGCGGGACCCATAAAAAAAGACGTCCGGACTCACATATTTTATTTGAAAAATGTATCTTTTGTGGGTCAGGACGTCCTTTTTTATGGGTCCCGCCGTCCTTTTGGTGTGCTTAACATGTGCCTCCGGGGCACATGTTAGAAAAACTCTACTTCTTTCTATTGAATAATGTTAACCCGAAAATATGAATATGGTTTTGCGAACTTGCATAAAATTGTATTAGAGCTCTAACAAAGTCATACAAAGAGGCTTCAGATAAATCTTGAACTACTTAAAATGATGCACCAAAATATATTTGTTGTTGTGGAATAATCGCGTTAATATCCCACCAACAACGTAAAGAGTGTGAATGTTTTAATATGACAACCAGTTTTGCAAAACAAGGCCTACAAAACCGATTAATCGCCTAGGTGCTACAAGGCCATCAACCTTTCCGAATTTGGTAAATCGGTTAACTGTGGTCAACGACGGTCAACGGTGGTCAAACTTGCCGAAAAGTTTTAAATCTTGCTGAAAATACCCAAACTCATCTTAAATTGTTCTATAAATGGGATTGAGTAAATATATAGTCATTGTTTACATCAATTACAAAATGTTTTTTAAGAAAAATCTAGCTGGAAATTCATGAAACTTGCCGAAAATACCTAAAACTTGTCGGAAATGCAAATCCGATTAATCACTGATTAACCCCGCCTAGACCGATTACAAGCTAAAGGGGGGTCAACCGCCCAACTACTGATTCGCGATTTTTGCTACATTGATCACAACTATACCCAAACTAGGTTATTGAAAATTAGATACTATGAAAAAGAGCAAAAGAATGTAACACAAACAAATATATATTTCTTAATGCTAGAAACATATTACTACAACAAGAGAAAGGAAGAGTGAAAACATGTAAGATATAAGATTTCACAAACACATCAAACCAAATCCATATAGGGCGTATACAATGTTTTAGAGAGAGAAAGTTCTAGAGAGAGAAAGCTCTAGAGAGAGAAAGGGAAGAGAGTTGGGAACTATGTGAAACAAAAAAAAAATGGTATTGAAGCTCCAACCCTCTACCTTGGGAGGTAGAGGGTATTTATAGTGTCTTACAATAATTGCCACCTACGGGCTGTGGATCAGGCATACAGTGGGTAAAGACCCGTCCGTCCTCCACGGTTTTACTTAACTAACTACTTACTAACATTAAATAACTAGGACTACGAGCTTTCTAATGATTACATATACTTGAGGTGACCGACACTTTAATGACTGAATTTTCTAATTCCTAACAATCTCCCCCTAAGGGAGGTCACCTCAATTTACATAAAATACAAACAAATATTACATTAAGATTGTTCTTGAATTCTTGTTTAAGTTCTTTGCTCAGTAGCTCGTAGTCTTTGATTCTTCATGTTATCCATGTTTGAATAATTCAAGTGGAGGTCTTTAACTGATCCACGTGATGATGAGTTTTGAGCCAGCTTTGAGATCATCAGCTTGCATAAATCTCTGACTCTTCCATTGTGGTGTTGACATTATGTGACGTTGTGACAGTGGACCGACATGCTCACATTCTGGATCATAATTTCTTCTTATCAGAGTAGCGGAAGCTTTAGTTGATTCATGATATTTGCAGCAGCGTAGCAGAAGCATGGAGTGAAAAATATCAGAGTTGTTGATGCTTTAATCATGATTTCTCTAGATGTGAATGCACTGTGTGAGCATGCAGCTATGGATTGACCTCTCCATTCTGATCAGCTGCAAACGTCGGGTGTACCTGCATACAACAGTTAGCAATAAAGCGCACGAAAAATGTCTTTGATTACTTTCATTGAATTGAGGTACACGGCCTACGGTTCCCCGTTTATCAGTACAAGTACTGCCTGTGATCAGGTATAATTCTGAAGAATCTCCTTGACAGGGTTTCGCAGCTGCTCTAGCTGTTCTCAAACCGAAACGTCTCAAAGAAGACAACACGGAGTGAGTGAACCAACGAATTTGAGATTCACTGATTGATGAAAAGAGATTTGAAAAACAATCGTGCACTGCTCAAAATAAAGTGTTTTTGCAATACAACGAACGTTTTAAAGAAAATCAATTATCAATCATAAATACCTTTTATTTTTGAAATATTAATACACAGTCGATGTGCTAGAGAAAAGAGTTTTAAGCACAACGACCGGTTTTTCAAAGGTATCCGTCAATCCATAACCTGAACCAGGATTGATTCAAAAATTTGAATCGCCCAATTGTTTCTGTTCAGTTGTCACATGGTTGATCTATTGGATAGATCTCACATGCCACCTACCAAGAGCTTGTTTGATGTTGACTCTAAAAGGCTTTCCATCTTCATTGTGAATATGTTTGCATATTACTCAGATGTTCTGGCAATACCAGAAGGATAATGCGTAGGACTCTAAAAGTATATTCTCTCTTTCCACATTGTGTGAAACAGAGAGTCTTCATTGATTATGTCCTTAATGAGATTTATTGATGATCTCGTGGTTCTAGACTCAATTGTGAACATTTGGTTCCTATGCCGGAGACTAGGGAGAGGGTCTCCTTCTTCAATATCAACCATCTCTAAGAGAAAGTCGATAGATAATGTAGGTTCCCCTGTGAGAATGAAACAAGTCCTTTTAAAAGGAACTTGAGTAGCTTGGGAAGTTGTAGTGCAGTGCGTCACTGGGTCCATGACGTCTTGTCTTCAATACCGGTGTTACCTCGGTAACAGCCAGTAGCATATGAATTGAACCCGGTTTCTGCCCTAAGGTTGAAAATAATGTAGGGCTATTTGTTTTCACCCTTTTCTCATTTATTTCTTTTTCATTCTTCAACCCCTTCACTGCTTACCGAGACTTCATTACTAGAACCTTGTTGGGTTTATTTCAGTTCTAGCTCTATCTCAGTCCGCACTCTTCCCATATCTCACTTTTCTCCTTTTTTCATCATACCTAAGGACTCTACACTATCTTGTGGATTATCCCTGGGTAGATCCCTCCGGCTCTGGCGGGATCGTGGGAACGAATACCTAACCTAACCATCCTTATATCACCATACATAAAGTAAATTTGGTCGGTCTTTTTGGTATTGTTCATCAGCCATCAGAACCAATTGAAAACCATTTGAAAATCAATCCAGGTACTTGTGATATATTATCAAAGCATTTTGCACCTGAATCATTTTTGATATTTTAGAAACAGCTCTCCCTCAACATGTGCATCATAATTTTAAATAGTTTTGGCACATGGAGGCAGGAGGACTTGAAAATCTCAGTTTAAAAGAACGAAAGATTCGATTCTTTGATCAACAATTTCTAAAAGATATCAACATCACTTTCCCGATCAAAATTAGTAGTTTTCATACTTTGTTAAGAATATTTTAGGAAAGGATGTGGTTTTCAAAAAAATTGCTCCCCCTCAATATGTGCAATATGTGCATCGAGATTTGAAAGAGTTTTGCACATATTAGGGAAAACCTGCACTTTGGAACAAATTAATCACGTTTCAATCCTTTTTGGTTTAAAATAGATGCTCCCCCTTAACATGTGCATGGAAAATTTGAAATCGTTTGGCACATGAATGGAGGAGAGTTTGCTAAACACTTATAAAACCAATTATCGAATTATCAGTTAAAATCCAATTTAAATCACAAATTCTTCCCCGATCACAATTTTCAATTCCTTTGAGAGTTGTTATCTCTATTGATTTAAATTAAATTTTGAGAGCTTTTGAGGAGAATAGTGACTTGCGTTTGAAAGACATTTTATCTGATAAGGATTAGATTTGAGACTTTAAACTCCACGGATTAAACATGCTTTGATTATCTAAAGAAAACATAACAGTAGCCAAGGTCTTGACTCAATTGTATAAAACATTGTTCTTTTTTATTTTCCAAAAATAGACCTTGCCCTTTTACGTGCTAATTGTTTGAAAAATAACCTTTTTTATTGAATTGAAATCATTCTCCCCCTCAATCAAAGACATGAGTTGTTGATTGAGTGTAAGAGAGTTTGACAAAGATAAGCCCAGATGATTTTCAAAAGTAGAGTACGAGGTATTTTCAAAGCAATTTTGTTTTCATTAGATGACAAATATTTTTCAGAAGAATCATTAGACGGAAAAATATTTGGAAAGAAAACATTTGTCTTTTTGGTGACAAACATTTGTTTTAAGAATCGGAGCATGAGATTTGAAAAATAAGATTAATCATGGCTCTGTTCTTTACTTTTAAAACGGTTTACTGCCTGAAATGACAATAAACCACTATTTTTCTCCGCCCCATTTTTTTTATGTATATTCGAAGAACATCTAAAAACCCGTGACATTCTTTGAATGTCAACACAAAGTCCGTAGATGATATCGAATAAAGAAAAACATGACAAAATAACAATATTTTTTGGTATTTTTCAAGATTTTCTAATTTTTATGGATTTTTGAAAATTTTATATTTTTCTATTTTCTTTTGTGGGTTTTGAAATTTTGTATTTTGCTTTTTGAATAAATATATATACAAGAGATAGATGAAGAAGAAAAAAAACATTTACTCCTCGTCTTCCTCTTGAAGACGTTTGAGTGTTTCCGGTTGTAGGCTCTTTAGACCTAGTCGTGGAAGGATAAACTCAAAACGTTCTCTAGGAAGAGCTTTGGTGAAGATGTCTGCTAACTGGTATTCAGTCCTCACAAAATAGAGTTCTACCACACCTTTTTCCACTTATTCCCGAACGAAATGATGTCGAATGTCGATGTGCTTTGCTCTTGAATGTTGAACGTTGTTGCAAGAGAGAGCAATGACACTTTTGTTATCACAATACAGAGGGATTTTGTTGAATTCAAAGCAATAGTCAGATAATTGGGATCTCATACATAGGATTTGAGCACAACAAGATGACATGGCTATGTATTCAGCCTCTGTAGAGGATATAGAAGTACTCATTTGTTTCTTTGAAGACCAGCTCACAAGCTTATCACCTAAAAACTGAGCACCTCCAGACGTACTTCGACGTGTATCTTGACATCCTGCATGGCCAGCATCTGCATTGGCTGTTAGTGACATACCGGTGTCCTTCGGGTACCAAAGTCCCATGTTGATGGTTCCTTAGAGATACCGAAAGACCTGTTTAACCGCTTCAGGGTGCTTTTTGGTAGGCTTAGCCTGGTATCTAGCACACATGCATACAATGAACAGAATATCAGGTCTACTGGCTGTGAGGTACATCAGGGATCCAATCATACTTCGATATTTCGTTTGATCTACCATGATACCTGTTAGGAATTAGAAATTCCAGGTATTAAAGAGTCGTTCACCTCAAGTATATGTAATCGTTAGAAAGCTCGTAGTCGTAGTTCTTTTAAGTTAAGTAGTATTTAGTGAAGTAACACCGTGGAGGACGGACGGGTCTTTACCCACTGTATGCCTGATCCACAGCCCGATGTGTGGCGATTTATGTAAGACTATAAATACTCTCTACCTTCCAAGGTAGAGAGTTGGAGCTTATAATAATATCTTTCACTTTCTCTCACTAAGTTCCCTAAACCTCTAACTTTCTCTCTCTAGAATTCCATTTATACGCCACTTTGTGTTATGGTTTGATGTGTATGTGAAATCTTATATCTAACAATTGGTATCAAGAGCCATGGTTTGATCATATCTTGCACATCTTTGGATTTCTAGTGGTTTTTAGGTGGTTTTTGAGTTTGAAAAAGTTTAGTGGTTTTTGCATCATTTGGTTGATTTCTTGTGTTAAAGTTTGGATTTTGTTAGTACTTTTATGTTTAGAATCATCACAAGTGTGTAGGTTTTCATTTGGTAAGCTTAAATCATCTTGGTTGGGTTGTTTTTGGATTGAAAAGTGATGTTTATGTGGTTTTTTCTTGCTAGCGACTTAACTCACGGATTACTTTCTTCGTAGCGACTTGCTTTACAAATTTCTAGCGAGTTACTGTTTTAGACCTAGCGACTTAGATCTAGCGATTTACAGTACAAGTAGTGGACTCTCCACTACGGGTAGCGACTTGGTGGTAGCGACTTGGTCTGTAGCGAGTTGCTCTTTAGCGACTTGTATCTTTAGCGACTTGAGTAGCGAATTGCTGCCAAAATTTTGCTAGCGACTTGAGGCTTAGCGAGTAACTACTTAGCGACTTGCATTTGTCTAGCGACTTGGGACTCTAGCGACCTAGTGGTGTAGCGAATTAAGTGTTAGCGACTTGGTGCATTATCTTCTAGCGACTTGGGTGATTGTTTACGGTTTTCTCTTGATTTAGTAAAATCCCGTGAAAGAATCTATTTCTCGGTTTAATCATAGAGTTATAAAATCCCGTATTATCTGTTAACATGTCTACCAACGTTCCTACTATCATCTCCACTGTTGCAGAGGATGTTCAAGCAGCTGGGTCAGATACTCGTCCACCCATGCTTGACAGAACTGACTACGATTCTTGGGCTCAACGAATCAGATTGTACTGCCTTGGAAAGGAAAATGGTGTCAACATTCTCAAATCCATTGATGAAGGACCATATCGAGTTGAGACGACTAGAGACATACTTGATACTAATGAAGATGGTACTCCTGTTTACGGAATGGACAGACCTAAGATGTATGATGAGCTTGATGATAAGGAGAAAAAAGAGATTCGATGCAGATATCAGGGCTTCAAACATTGTTCTTCAAGGTCTTCCTAAAGACATCTACAAGCTGATCAATCATAACACTGATGCAAAGGCAGTTTGGGATAATGTTAAGATGCTACTCTCAGGTTCAGAATTAACTATGGAAGACAAAGAATCCCAACTCTATGACGAATTTGAACACTTCAAGATGAAACCAGATGAGAATGTCTATGAGTACTATGTGAGATTTCATAAGTTAGTGAATGACATGAGGAACATCAGAATGACTATGCCTAACATTCAGCTGAACTCAAAATTTGTGAACAACATGAATCCCGAATGGCACAAGTTTGTCACCGCTGTGAAGCTCACTAAAGGATTGAAGAATACAAACTATGAGCAACTCTATGCCTTCCTCCTTTAGAATGAGAGACATGCTATGTTTGAAAAATTGATTCTCAATCAGTTCAAAACCAACCAGGGAGAGACAAGCTCGTCCAATGACTCAACTGCCTTCTACTCAAACATCGGAATCACAACCAAAGCATCACAAGTCATACCCTTGGGTAATGGTAATCACAAACTCATTCCTGATCCTATGTTCAAACAAGCTGATGGTGATGCACACGTGGGTAACTTCATTAATCAACTAGCTCTTCTGATTAGTCAAAACATGAATTCTCTCCCACAAACCAACAACAACCTCAGAACATCATCTAACCCACACAATCAAGCCACTGTTAAAGATGGAAGGATCGTGGTGCAACCAGTTCAGGAAAGACAGTATGATCAGGGAAGAGGTGGAGCTGGTAGAGGTTATGTTGGCAACCAGAATCGAGGAAGGAATGGTAACCAAGGTCAAGCTAAGCCAATCAAATGTTATAACTGTGGTGGTGAGGGACACATTGCAAGGAACTGCACATCTCCAAAGCGTCCACAGAATGCTGATTACTTCAGAGATAAGATGCTGCTGGTACAAGCTCAGGACAATGGTGCTGCTTTGGATGAAGAGGAATTGCTATTTCTAGCTGCAGGCAATGCCAAGACCTATGATGCAGATGTGGATGAGCAGCCTATTCAGGAGATAGGTCACAATCATCAGAATGCCTTTCAAGTCGCTGATTGTGATGCATACGACTCTGATGTGGATGATGGACCTACGTCACACACAATTTTTATGGCTAGCATTTCTCCAATGGTTTCTCCCAAGGTCTCTTCTTCACCACTAGCTGGCCCATCCCAAGACAAACTCATCTCAGAGGTATTAAAACTGTACGATAATGCTGATGTGCAACAGATGCATGACAAAGTACAATCAACTGAAACTATTGAATCAAATGTTGAAAATATGGGTAATATCGATATTATCCCATATGATCAATACGTGAAACAAAGTGAAAGTGAAGATGTACCAAGTGATGCATCTTCTGCAGTCAACAATAACTATGTTTTTGATGAATACACAGCATGTGCCCCTGATGATTCTGTAATTTCTGAACTAAATGCCTATAAAGAACGTGTTGCTATTTATGAACAACGTGCTAAATTTGAGTTGACCACTCGTGAGCAGGAAATGGATGACCAAGTGTGTACAGTCATTAGAAAAAGTAATTTTAGAGAAGAAGTATTGAAACAAGAATTAAATTCATTGCAAGAAAAACTTTCTAAAACAGCTAAGCAAAAACAAGAACTTCAAGAAAATGTGAAAATGCTTAAGCAAGAATTTAATGCAAAGGAATCAAAACTCTTGAGAGACTTTTCTAATCTGAAAACTTTGAAAAACAAGCTTGAAAACAAGTTGTACATACAAGGAAACACCATTCAGACTGCTCACATGGTCACTAAACATAGAGTTCTAAGCGATAAGCATAGTGTTCCCATTATAGATAAACCCAACCCTGAGTACGGAAAGATAGCAAAAGCAGCTCAAAGTGTGATCTATGATGGCAATGAGATTCTTAAACCTAGACAGAAACCTAGTTGCGTTGAGTACACTGAGGAAGATAAGAAATCAGATGAAGTCACTAGGGAAAGGATGAACAAAAAATTAGATGATCCTAAATACAAAGAAAAAAAAATAATTATCACTCCCCATGACTACAAAAAGGAAAACTGGATTTCCTTGAACATGTTTAAGCCTCAAACATTGTTGACTCCCGAACAAGTTTTCTGGAAAAAGGATTTAGATAAGCAGAAAGCTGAAAATATTGTTGAAACAAACCCTCCCCTATGGAGAATGCCTAGAGCGACTGTGTATCCTCCTAATACACCAATGCATCTTGTTCCTAGAACAATTGCCACTAAAAGCAAGACCTTAATTAGCCAATATGTTATATTTCAACTATTTGTTGATTTTGAGAAAACTTGCAAGAAAAGGATCACACCCACTGGTATAACGGAAGGAGAAAGGGGTTTTGAGCAAATGAAAGAATGTTATTTAACTGAGGTCATGCCTTTCTTTAAACTTCTGAAAGATCACTTTGAGAGTCTTAAAAAGGGGATAGAAACTGATATCAAGGGAATGGAAAAGGAATTTGATGCAATGGTAGTTGAAGTTAGTGATTATGAGCGTGCACTAAAATATAATGAGATTGAGAGGAAGAACTTGCATACCTTAAATAAGACTCTTATTACTGAATGTGTTGCTCAAGATATTTTTTTCACTGCTTCAAATTGCTCTATTAATGCTTCCAAATTTCATGAACTATCTGTGGCCCTGAAAGTCTCCCATGATCGTGTCATTGAGCTTGAAAAAACTAATTCTAAACTAAACGAGAAAATTGAACTGGATGATTACGACAATTTGGTTAAACATTTTTCTTAACTAGAAGTTGAGCATTTTAATTTACAACTCAAATATCAACATCTCAAAGAAAATGTCAAAACTTCAAATATCAAGACATCTTCTGATGCTCCAGAGTTTGATGCAGTTTTTCAAATTAACAAACGTGATGAACAGATTCAAGCTCAGTGCAACACGATCAGAAAGTTGAAAGCCCAAATCTCTCAATTAAAGGGTCAAACGAACAATATGACAGGCTCCCAAATGCCTCCTCCTTTAGATTCTCAGAATTCTCAAACGTTTCATCTTCAAAACCTAGTAAATGCTTTACAAAAGGAAAATGAAAGTTTTCTGGAAGAAAACGAAAAGGTTAAACGTCATTTCAATGAGTTATTTGAATCAATTAAGGTCAATCGTAACAAAAACAACGAACAAATAGCTTCATTGCAAAAGAAAATTGAGAATCTGAAAAGTCAGGTAAAAGGGAAAATGCCAATGACCAATGGGGAGAATGGTGGATCAAAGGTTCACTCTTGTGATAAATATGCTTTGTCTGTGACTTATGTCCCTCCTCATCTAAGGAACAACAAACTTGCTATTCAAACATACTTCTCATCCCTTAAGGATTGCCTAGAATGTCTGCGTGAGATTGTTGAAGAGGATAAGTTAGAGAAACCTCATGATAATGCAATTGGACATGCATGCTTATATGCCAAACGATCTCAAGAAATCTTAGAATGCTTGATCACAATATGCCCAAAGTCATTAGGTGAGAGAGTTAATCCTTTGATTCCATGCTCGATGCCTAATGCCAAGTATGATATGCACTCGATTCCCAATGTTTTGAATGTGAACCGTAGTGTGCCTTTAAGTAGTTCAGATTCTAGATCTGTCAATGCTAAGAAAGAGAACTCAAGTGTGCCTTCTAGGAGTACAAATCTCAGTACCTCTAGTTTTAAGAATGTGAACCGTAGTGCACCTGCATGTAGTTCAGATCCCAGCACATCTAAACAGGTGATGCAAAGAGTAGTTAAACCAACTAATGTTCCCATTCCCTCTACATGAGTAATCAGTGACATTAAACGGAGCAGGTCAAAGTCTCAAGACAATACAAGGAATGATAGGACCTCTCAAGCTAAGAATGTGCACTGGAAGAGAGTAGAAGACAATCTAGGAACGTTAAGCCTGAATTGAATAAAACGAATCGTGTTGATTCTAGTATTAGCCTTAGGCGTACTGTAATTAATTTGAATTCCGATACTATTTGCAAACCTTGTACTGATGTCTGCCTGAATTCTGTTTCTAATCATGAATGTGGTGTTAATGTTATGTCTAATGATGTTAATTGTCCAGTTAATATTGTTAATGCAAAAATTCATGCTAAGAAGGCTAAAAGGCAAAAACGAAAGAAAGTTAGAAAACAGTGGAAACCCACAGGAAGAACATTCAGTAAAATAGGCTTTCATTGGATACCTGTTGGTCATAAGACTAATCAGATAATGCCCACTAGAAAATGGATGCCTACTGGTAGAACTATTCCCTTAAGAAGTGATCACACTGTGAACAGGGCTAATACAGACACTAGTACTGCATCTATTCACAATGATTCCATTGCCTCACTTTCTGATATGAATGCTTCTATTTCTGATGTGGGTGTTCCAAACATTGTTTCTAACCAAATGGAACCCATTCTTGCATGGGGATCCCAATTATCCAGTTATCCATTCTTGTCTGTGTTCAACTGCAGATCGTTCAAATCGTTCTGTGGTACCTGGACTCAGGCTGTTCCAAGCATATGACTGGAGACCGGTCGCGGCTCATGAACTTCGTGAGCAAATTCATCGGGACTGTTAGATTTGGTAATGATCATTTCGGTGCTATTATGGGTTATGGAGATTATGTTGTTGGTGATAGTGTCATCTCTAGAGTTTACTATGTGGAAGGTTTGGGTCATAATCTGTTCTCTGTTGGTCAATTCTGTGATTCTGATCTAGAAGTAGCCTTCAGAAAACATACCTGCTTTGTTAGAGATCTTAATGGTAAGGAACTGTTAAAAGGAACTCGTGGCTCAAATCTTTACACCATCTCTATCGATGACATGATGAGGGCTTCTCCAATCTGCTTGTTATCAAAGGCTTCAAAAACAAAGTCATGGTTATGGCATCGTCGTCTCAATCACTTGAACTTCGGCACCATCAACGATCTTTCCAGAAAGGACTTAGTTGTAGGTTTACCTAGACTAAAGTATGAAAAGGATCATCTTTGTTCAGCATGCCAATTGGGTAAAAGCAAAAAGTTTGCCCACAAACCCAAACCTACTAACTCTGTCACAGAAGTTCTTCATATGATTCATATGGATTTATGTGGACCAATGAGGGTGCATAATATCTTTGGGAAGAAATATGTGTTAGTTGTGGTCGATGATTGCTCTAGATTCACCTGGGTCAAGTTCTTAAGGACAAAGGATGAAACTCCTGATATCATCAATAAACTCATCAAACAGCTGCAGGTTCGTCTTAACAAAACCGTCAGAATTATCAGAACAGACAATGGAACTGAGTTTGTCAACAAACAACTCAGTGAATTCTATGAAAGCGTTGGAATCAGCCATCAAAGAAGTGTACCACGAACTCCTCAACAGAACGGTGTAGTTGAAAGACGAAATCGAACTCTTGTTGAAGCCGCTAGAACAATGCTGATTTACTCAAAGGTTCCAATGTTTCTCTGGGCTGAAGCTATTGCCACTGCATGCTACACAAAAAATTGTTCTCTGATTCACACTGTTCATGGAAAAACTCCATATGAACTTGTCCACAACAGAAAACCTAATCTCTCTTTCCTTCGTGTGTTTGGTGCATTGTGTTATCCAACTAATGAAGGTCAAGACTTAGGCAAACTTAGGGCTAAAGCTGACATTGGAGTATTTGTAGGATATGCTTCAAACAAAAAGGGATACCGAATCTACAACAAAAGAACCCGAAATATCATGGAAACAATTCACGTTACGTTTGATGAGCTGACCGGTCAAATGGCTCCTGGACACTCCAGCTCAGGACCCGCACTTCAAAACAGTCCCATTGGTTCATCCCTTGTTCCAAACTCTTCTCAAGAAACTCCATATGTACCTCCATCTGAAGATGATTTAAAGAAATTGTTTGATCCTATGTTTGATGAACTGTATGATTCAATTACTAATGAGGTGTTGATCCCTACAACAGAGAATGCTCATATTCCTGTGAATGAAGTCAATCCCTCAGTCTCAATATCTTTAAGTCAAGAAGCACCTGCTGCTGATCCTTCAGTCTCATCAACAAATCATCATTCTTCAAATGTTCATCATGGAAATGTTTCTGGCATCAATGATGAAGTTAATCCCTTTGCTACTCCTGAAGATGCTCCATTTGAAAACATATTTGCTACTCCTGAATCATCATCAGAACCATCTTCTTCAGGAGACATCGACTCAGCTACCTCAGTTCCTCAACAACTGCCACATGAATACCTCAGAAAATGGACTCACGATCATCCATTAGACAACATCATTGGAAATCCCTCTCGTCCTGTATCAACCCGGAAACAACTTGCAACCGATGCCTTATGGTGCTTCTTCAACTCCGTACTATCTAAGATCGAACCAAAGGATGTTAAAACCGCCATGAATGAAGATAGCTGGTTCAATGCCACGCAAGATGAAATTCATGAGTTTGATCGACTTGATGTATGGGAGTTAGTACCTGCTCCAGACTGTGCTATGATTATTGCTCTTAAATGGATCTTCAAAGTGAAACTTGATGAGCACGGTGATGTGCTGAAGAACAAGGCTCGATTAGTTGCTAAAGGATACCGTCAAGAGGAGGGTATTGACTTTGAAGAATCTTTTGCTCCTGTGGCTCGAATCGAGGCAATCAGAATCTTTCTGGCTAATGCTGCTAGTAAGAACATGGTAGTCTATCAGATGGATGTGAAGATGGCATTTCTGAACGGAGATCTTAAAGAAGTCGTCTACGTCAGCCAACCTGAAGGATTTGTGAATCAAGAGCATCCTACTCACGTTTATCGTTTGAAGAAGGCTCTTTACGGTTTAAAGCAAGCTCCAAGGGCATGGTATGATACTCTGTCAAAGTTTCTTTTATCAACCGGATTCATCAAAGGAGCAGTTGATCCTACATTGTTCACCAGGAAGTCAGGCAAACATTTAATTCATGTTCAAATTTATGTTGATGATATTATTTTTGCCTCGACAGACCCAATGGAATGTGATCGTTTTTCAAATGAAATGAGTTCAAAATTTCAAATGTCAATGATGGGACAAATGTCATTTTTCTTGGGATTACAAATTTCACAAAGTCTCGGAGGCATTTTTATAAATCAATATAAATATGCAACTGAGATCTTAAAGAAATTTGGATTTGATTCAAGTGACCCTGTTGACACTCCCATGATTGATCGAACCAAACTAGATGAGGACCTCTCAGGGATCATGATTGACCAAACAAAATATCGTAGTATGATTGGATCCCTGATGTACCTCACAGCTAGTAGACCAGACATCCTGTTCGCTGTTTGCATGTGTGCTAGATACCAGGCTAAGCCTACTAAAAAGCACCTTGAAGCGGTTAAACGGGTCTTTCGGTATCTCCAAGGAACCATCAACATGGGACTTTGGTACCCGAAAGACACCGGTATGTCACTAAAAGCATATGCAGATGCAGATCATGCAGGGTGTCAAGATACTCGTCGAAGTACGTCCGGAGGTGCTCAGTTTTGGGTGATAAGCTTGTGAGCTGGTCTTCAAAGAAGCAAATGAGTACTTTTATTTCCTCTACAGAGGCTGAATACATAGCCATGTCATCCTGTTGTGCTAAAATCTTATGGATGAGATCTCAATTATCTGACTATGGCTTTGAATTCAACAAAATTCCTCTGTACTGTGATAATAAAAGTGCTATTGCTCTCTCATGCAACAACGTTCAACACTCAAGAGCAAAGCATATCGACATTCGACATCATTTCATCAGGGAACAAGTGGAAAAAGGTGTGGTGGAACTCTATTTTGTGAGGTCTGAATATCAGTTAGCAGACATCTTCACCAAAGCTCTTCCTAGAGAACGTTTTGAGTTTATTCTTCCACGACTTGGCTTGAAAAGCCTTCAACCAGAAACACTCAAACGTCTTCAGGAGGAAGACGAGGAGTAAAGGTCTATCTTCATCTATCTCTTGTAAATATTTATTCGAAAAACAAAATACAAAATTATAAAATCCTCAAAAATCAAATAGAAAAATATAAAATCCTTCAAAATCCATAAAAATTTGAAAAATTCGAAAAATCTTCAAAAAAATATTTATTGTCATTTTGTCATGTTTCTCTCGATTCGACAATATCTACGATCTTTGTGCTGTCATTCAAAGAATGACACGGGACTTTAGATGTTGTTCGAATTCTTTTAAAAAAAAAAAAAAAAAAAAAATTAAAAAAAAAAAAAATATTTTTGGGAGAAAGAGAAGATGGCTTATTGTCATCTTCAGGCAATAACCCGGTTTTAAAAGAAAGAACAGAGCCATGTTTTATCATGTTTTCAAAATTTCATGCTCTGATTCTATAAACATTTATCTGCTGAAAACTAAATGCTTTGAAAAATAACTCGATCTCTATTTTTGATAATCATCAGGACTTATTTGTCAAAATCTCTATCTCTCAATCAACAACCTATGTCATTGATTGAGGGGGAGAATGATTTCAATTAAATTAAAAAGTTATTTGGCATTAAATTGTTTTCAAAAGATGTGCATGCATGTCTTATCAATGGAGTTTAAAGTCTTATAATCCGATCCTTATCAGTTAAAACGCTTTCACAATCAAGTCACAATTCTCCTTAAAAGCTTTCAAAATCAATTTAAATCTATAAGAGATCACAAATCTCACATGATTTGATAATTGTGATCGGGGGAGAATGTGTGATTTAAATTGGATTTAATCTGATAATTCGGTAAATGGTTTTATAAGGATGTACATGCTGTCCTCCCCGCATGTGACAAACGATTTCAATTTTTCCATTCACATGTTGAGGGGGAGCATCTATCTTACACCTATGACTTGAAACGTGATCATTTATCTCAATGTGCAGGTTCCCTCTAGTATGTGCAAAACTCCTTTCAAACCTCGAGGCACATATTGAGGGGGAGCAAAATCATGAAAACCTCATCCTTCCCCTAAAATGATCTATCTACCTGATTCGATTTAGGAAGAGATGTTGATATCTTTTAGAAAATGGTAATCAAAGAAGTTAATTCTTTCTCTTGCCTCCGTGTGCAAAACATTTTCAAATACTTGATGCACATGTTGAGGGGGAGGTCTTGTTCTAAAAATATCAAAAACAATTCAGGTACAAAATGTTTTGATAATATATCACAAGTATCTGGATTGATTTTTCAAATGGTTTTCAATTGGTTCCAATGGCAGATGAACAATACCAAATTGACCGACCAACTTTACTTTATATACGGTGATATAAGGATGATAAGGTTAGGTATGTGTTCCCATGATCCGCCAGAACCGGAGGGATCTACCCAGGGACAATCCACTAGTTAGTGTAGAAGTCCTTAGGTATGATGATAAAAGGAGAAAAGTGAGATATGGGAAGAGTGCGGACTGAGATAGAGCAAGTACTGGAACAAACCCAACAAGGTTCTTGCTATGAAGTCTCGGTAAGCACTGAAGGGGTTGAAGAATTAAAAAGAATTGAATGAGAAAAGGGTGAAAACAAATAGCCCTCCATTTATTCAACATTAGGGCAGAAACCGGGTTCACTTCATATGCTACTGATGGTAACATCGGTATTGAAGACAAGACGTCATGGACCCAGTGACGCACTGAACTTCAACTTTCCAAACCACTCAAGTTCTTCTTAAAAGGGCTTGTTTCATTCTCACGGGAACCGACATTATCTATCGACTTTCTCTTAGAGATTGTTGATATTGAAGAAGGAGACCCTCTCCCTAGTCTCCGGCACAGGATCCAAATATGCACAAATTGAGTCTAGAGCCACGAGATCATCAATAAATCTCATTAGGACACTTTCAATGAAGACTCTCTGTTTCACACAATGTGGAAAGAGAGATTATATCTTGAGTCCTACGCATTATCCTTGTGGTATTGCCAGAACATCTGAGTGATGTGTTTACATATTCACGATGAATATGGAAAGCCTTCTGGAGCCAACATCAAACAAGCTCCTGGTAGGTGGCATGTGAGATCTATTATATAGATCAACCATGTGACAACTGAACAGAAACAATGGGGCGATTCAATCTCTTGAATCAATCCTGGTTCAGGTTATGGATTGACGGATACCTTTGAAAAACCGGTCTTTGTGCTTAACAACTCTTTTCTTTAGCACATCGACCGTGTACTCATTTTTCAAACCAAAAGGTGTTTTTATGATTGATAATTGATTTTCAATAAAACCTTCGTTGTATTGCAAAAACAATTTCTATTAAGCAATACACGATTTTTTTTCAAATCTCTTTTCATCAATCAGTGGACTTAAAATTCGCTGGTTCACTCACTCCGTGTTATCTTCTTTGAGATGTTCCGGTTTGAGAACAGCTAGAGCAGCTGCGAAACCCTGTCAAGGAAATTCTTCGGAATTATACCTGATCACAGGCAGTACTTGTACTGATCAACGGGGAACCGTGGGCCGTGTACCTCAATTCAACGAAAGTGATCAAAGACACTTTCGTGCGATTTATTGCTAACTGTTGTATGCAGGTACGCCCGACGTTTGCAGCTGATCAGAATGAAGCGGTCAATCCATAGCCGCATGCTCACTTAACACATTCAACTCAAAAGAAATCATGATTAGTGCATCAATGACTCTGATATTTACACTCCAAGCTTCTGCTACGCTGCTGCCAATATCATGATTCAACAAATGCTTCCGCTACTCTGATGAGAAGATATCATGATCCAGAATGTGAGCATGTCGGTCCTAAAGTCACAACATCACATAATACCAACACCACAAAGGATGTGTCAGAGATTTTTTTACAGCTGATGATCTCAAATGATGGCTCAAATTTATTATCACGTGGATTAGTAAAAGACCTCCACTTGGAGTAACCAAACATGCAATGTGAAGAATCAATGACTACGTGCTTAGGAGCAAAGGACTACATCAAGAATGCAAGATCTATTGTTAATGTATTATCTAGTTGTATTCAATGTAATTTTGGTACATGATTGAGGTGACCTCCCTTAGGGGGAGATTGTTAGGAATTAGAAATTCCAGGTATTAAAGAGTCGGTCACCTCAAGTATATGTAATCATTAGAAAGCTCGTAGTCGTAGTTCTTTTAAGTTAAGTAGTATTTAGTGAAGTAACACCGTGGAGGACGGACGGGTCTTTACCCACTGTATGCCTGATCCACAGCCCGATGTGTGGCGATTTATGTAAGACTATAAATACTCTCTACCTCCCAAGGTAGAGAGTTGGAGCTTATAATAATATCTTTCACTTTCTCTCACTAAGTTCCCTAAACCTCTAACTTTCTCTCTCTAGAATTCCATTTATACGCCACTTTGTGTTATGGTTTGATGTGTATGTGAAATCTTATATCTAACAATACCTGAGTGGTCCTCATCCAGTTTGGTACGTTCCACCATGGGAGTGTCAACGGTGTCACAAGTTTCAAATCCAAATTTCTTTAAAATTTCATTTGCATATTTAGATTGATTAATAAAAATGCCTCCGGGACTTTGTGAAATTTGTAATCCCAAGAAAAATGACATTTTTCCTATCATTGACATTTGAAATTTGGAGCCCATCTCCTTAGAAAAATGGTCACATTCATTGGGGTCAGTCGAGGCAAAAATAATATCATCAACATAGATTTGAACGTGAATTAAATGTTTGCCTGACTTTCTGGTAAACATTGTCGGATCAACTGCTCCTTTGCTGAATCCAGTAGATAGAAGAAACTTTGATAGCGTATCATACCATGCCCTTGGAGCTTGCTTCAAACCGTAAAGAGCCTTCTTCAAGCGATAGACATGAGTAGGATGCTCTGGATTCACAAAACCTTCAGGTTGGCTGACATATACGACTTCTCTAAGATCTCCATTAAGAAAAGCCGTCTTTACATCCATCTGATAGACTACCATGTTCTTACTTGCAGCATTAGCCAGGAAGATTCTGATTGCCTCGATGCTTGTAACTGGAGCAAATGATTCTTCAATGTCAATACCTTCCTCTTGACGGTATCCTTTTGCAACCAATCTAGCCTTGTTCTTTAATACATCGCCCTGCTCATCAAGTTTTACTTTGAAGATCCACTTTAGAGCAATGATCATAGCACAGTCAGAAGCAGGTACTAATTCCAATACATCTAGTCAATCAAACTCATGAATTTCTTCTTGCATGGCATTGAACCAGCTGTCTTCATTCATGGCAGTTTTAACGTCTTTTGGTTCGACCTGGATAGTACGGAGTTGAAGAAGCACCATAAGGCATCAGTTGCAAGTTGTTTACGAGTGGATACTGGACGAGAGGGATTTCCAATGATGTTGTCCAATGGATGATCATGTGTCCATTTTCTAAGGTGTTCGTGTGGTTGTTGTTGAGGAACTGAAGTAGCAGAGTCGATTTCTCTTGAGGAAGATGGTTCTGATGAAGGTTAAGGAGCAAATTTGTTCTCAAAGGGGGCATCTTCGGGAGTAGCAAAGGGATTATCTTCATCATCGGTGCCAGAAATAATTCCATGATGTACACTTGATGATTAATGATTTGTTGATGAGACAAAGTGGTCGGCAGCAGGCGCTTCTTGACTTAATGACATAGAAACTGAAGGGTTAACTTCATTGACAGGGATAGGAGCAGCCTCTGTTGATGGATTTGACAGATCACTGGCAATTAGCTCATAGTGTTCATCAAACATTGGATCAAACAATTTATTCAAATCATCTTCTGAAGGAGGTACATAAGGAGTTGCTGGCGAAGAATCGTGTACAAGAGTAGAACTGATGGGACTACATGATGAAGGTTGTGATGCGGGTCCAGAACTGGGTTGTACTGGAGTTATTTGACCGGTCAGCTCATCGAACGTAACGTGAATTGTTTCCATGATATTTTGGGTTCTTTTGTTGTAGATTCGGTATCCTTTTCTGCTTGGTGCATATACTACAAACAATCCAATGTCTGCTTTAGCTTTAAGTTTGCCTAAGTCTTGACCCTCATTAGTTGGATAACACAATGCACCAAAAACACGAAGGAATGAAAGATTAGGTTTTCGATTGTGGACAAGTTCATATGGAGTTTTTCCATGAGAAGTGTGAATTAGGGATCGATTTTGAGTGTAGCATTCAGTGGCAATAGTTTCAGCCCAGAGAAACATTGGAACCTTTGAGTAAATCAGCATTGTTCTTGCGGCTTCCACAAGAGTTCGATTTCGTCTTTCAACTACACCGTTCTGTTGAGGGGTTCGTGGAACACTTCTTTGATGACTGATTCCAACACTTTCATAAAACTCACTAAGTTCTTTGTTAACAAACTCAGTTCCATTGTCAGTTCGGATGATTCTGATAGTTTTGTTAAGTCGAACCTGCAGCTGTTTGATAAGTTTGATGATGATATCTGGAGTTTCATCCTTTGTCCTTAAGAACTTAACCCAAGTAAATCGAGAGTAATCATCAACCACAACTAACACATATTTCTTCCCGTAAATGTTCAGCACTCTCATGGGTCCACATAAATCCATGTGAATGGTATGAAGAACTTTCGTAACTGAGTTTGTAGGTTTGGGTTTGTGGGTACACTTCTTGCTTTATCTCAATTGGCATGCTGAACAAAGATGATCCTTTTCATACTTTAGTCTAGGTAAGCCTATTACTAAGTCCTTTCTGGAGAGATCATTTATGATGCCAAAGTTCAGGTGATTTAGACAACGATGCCATAACCATGACTTTGTTTTCGAAGCCTTTGACAACAAGCAATTTGGAGAAGACTTCATCATATCTTCGATAGAGATGGTGTATAGGTTTGAACCACGTGTTCCTCTTAAAAGTTCTCTACCATCAAGTTCTCTAACGAAACAGGTATGTTTTCTGAAGGCTACTTCAAGATCAGAATCACAGAATTGACCGACAGAAAATAAGTTATGACCAAGACCTTCAACATAATATACCCTGAAGATTACACTTTCACCAACAACATAATCTCCATAACCCATAATTGCACCGAAACGATCGTTCCCGAATCTAACAGTCCCGATGAATTTACTCACGAAGTTCATGAGCCGCGACCGGTCTCCAGTCATATGCTTGGAACAGCCTGAGTCCAGGTACCACAGAACGATTTGAACGATCTGCAGTTGAACACAGACAAGAATGGATAACTGGATAATTGGGATCCCCATGTAAGAATGGGTTCCATTTGGTTAGTAACAATGATTGGAACACCCACATTGGAAGTAGAAACAATGGAATCATCAGGGATTGATGTAGTGCTAGTGTATGCATTAGACCTATTCAAAGCATGTTCACTTCTTAAAGGAATAGTTCTACCAGTAGGCATCCATTTCCTAATGGGCATTGACTTAGCTAATTTAGGACACATCTCATTAACATTGAACTTGCGGCCAGTAGGTATCCACTGATGACCTATGTTACTAAATTTCCTACCTGTGGGTTTCCACTGTTTTCTAACCTTCTTCCGCCATTGCTTTCTAGCCTTCTTAGGTCGATTTTTGGTATTAACAATCTTAACAAGGCATTTAACAGCATTAATCAACTCATTCACACCAAATTCATGATTAGTAACAGAAACCAAGCAATCATCATTACATGTTTTGCCAAAAGTAGCAGAATTCGAATTAATTACAGTACGCTTATAGCTAATACTAGAATCAACACGATTCGTTTTATTCAACTCAAACTTAATGTTCCTAGGGTGGTCTTCTACTTTCTTCCATTGCACATTCTTAGCTTGCGAGGTCCTATCTTGCTTTGTATTGCCTGAAGGCTTTGACCAGCTTGCATTTGTGTCACTGATTACTCATGTAGAGGGAATTATGGGAACATTAGTTGGTTGAGCTACCTTTTGCATTCCTGAACTAGACGTTCAGGGATCTGAACTAATTGAAGGCACTCTAGAGTTCACTTTCTTAATACTGGGCATAAAAGTGTTGGGATCTGAGCTACTCGACGACATATTAAAATTCACTTTCTTAATGCTAGGCATAGAACAGGGCATCACAGCTTTACCTTTCTCACTAAAAGATTTAGGACACGTTGCTCTTAAGCATTCTAACACCTCCTGAGATCGTTTGGCCTGAATGCAAGCAAACCTAATTTCTCTATCAAGTGGCTTATTTATGAAATCCTCTTCTACAATCTCTCAGAGACATTCTAGACTATCCTTAAGGTAAGCGAAATAGTTATGAAACACAAGTTCGTTATTTCTAAGATGAGAAGGAATGTATTTAACAGTCACAGTATATTTAGAGATGACTTTGATGCAACATTCTCATTAAAGACAAGTGGCATTTTCCATTTTACCTGACTCCTCAGATTCTCAATTTTATTTTGTAAAGACGTTATTATTTCGTTGTTCTTGTCACGAGTGACTTTCATTGAATCATATAACTCTTTAAAGTGTTGTTTCACCTTTTCATTTTCTTCTAGCAAACTCTCATTTTCCTTTTGTAAAACATTAACCAAGTTTTGAAGATGAAAAGTTTAAGAACACTGAGAATCTAAAGGAGGAGGCATTTGGGAGCCAGTCACATTGTTCTTTTCACCCTTTAATTGTGAAATTTGGGTTCTCATTTTTCTGATCGTGTTACAATGAGCTCGAATCTGTTCATCACGTTTGCTGATTTCAAAAACTGCATCAAATTCAGGAGCATCCAAGGATGTCTTGATATTTGAGGTTTTAACATTTTCTTTTAGATGTTGATATTTTAATTGCAAAGCAAGATGCTCAACTTCCAATTTAGAAAACTGTTTCACCAGGTTATCATGATCATCCCCGTTCAACTTTCTCATGCAATTTAGAGTTAGTTTTCTCAAGCTCAATGACACGATCATGGGAGACTTTCCGAGCAACAGATAATCATGAAATTGAGATGCATTAATTGAACAAGTCATGGCAGTGTAAAACAAATCTTGAGTGATACATTCAGAAATCAGATTCTCATTTAAGGTATGCAAGTTCTTCCTCTCAATCTCATTATATTTTAATTCTCGCTCATAGTCATTGACCTCAACTATCATTGCATCAAATTCCTTTTCCATTTCTTTAATATCTGAATCCATCCCCTTTTTAAGACTCTCAAATTGACCTTTTAATTATTTAAAGAAAGGCATGACCTCAGTTAAATAGCATTCTTTAGTTTGCTCAAAACCCCTCTCCCCTTCAGTTATCCCAGTAGGTGTGATCCTTTTCTTACATGTCTTCTCAAAATCAAAAAATAATTGATAAATAACATACTGACTGATTAAGGTCTTGCTCTTAGTGGGAATAGATCTAGGAACTAAATGCATTGGTGTATTGGGGGGATATACAGTGGCAGAAAGTATTCTCCTACATGGGAGATTCTGTTCAACAAACTCATCAGCTTTTTTCATGTCCATATCCTTTTTCCAGAACACTTGTTCAGGGGTCTATTGTGTTTGAGGTCTAAACTTGTTAAATGCAATCCAATTTTCCTTAGCATAGTTGGGCGTTTTATAACTGATTTTCTTTTCTATGCATGAAGGGCTCTTAAGTTTTTCATCCAATTTCTTTCTAGTGACTTCTTCTAACTGCTTATCTTCCTCAGTATTCTCAGCGCAACTAGGTTTCTGTCTAGGCTTAAGGATTTCATTGCCATCATAAATTACCTTCTGTGCTTCTCTAGCTTTCTTACAAGCCTCAGGGTTTGGTTCATCAACTAATGCAACACTATGTTTGTCACTTAGAACTCTATGCTTTGTGATCATGTGAGCAGTCTGAATGGTGTTTCCTTGTACGTACAATTTGTTTTCAAGTTTGTTTTTCAAAGTTTTTAGGTTAGAAAATTCATTTAAAAGTTTTGATTCCTTAGCATTAAATTCCTGCTTAAGCACTTTCACATTTCTTGAAGTTCTTGTTTTGCTTAGCCGTTTTATTAAGCTTTTCTTTTTAGTAATCTAGCTCTTGTTTTAGTATTTCTTCCCTAAAGTTACTTTTTCTAATAATTGTACGCATTTGGTCATCCATTTCCTGCTCACGAGTGGTTAACTCAAACTTAGCGCGTTGTTCATAAATGGCAACTTGTTCTTTATAGGCATTAAGTTCAGAGATAACAGAATCATCAGGGGCACATGGAGTGTATTCATCAAAAACATAGTCATCATTGACTGCAAAAGATGCATCACTTGGTTTAATCACACTTTCACTTTGGATCACATATTGATCATATGGGGCAATATTACTATTACCCATATTAACAATATCTGTTTCACAAGTTTCATGTGATTGAACTTTGTCATGTATCTTTTGCTCATCAACTTCATCATATAATTTTATTACCTCTGAGATGATTGATTATTTGGATGGACCAGCTTGCTGTGATGATGAGACCTTTGGAGAGACCATTGGAGAAATGCTAGCCATGAAGATTGTCTGGGCAGTAGGTTCATCATCGACATCAGAGTCATATGCATCACAGTCAGCAACTTGAAAGGCATTTTGATGATTGTGACCTATTTTCTGAATTGGCTGCTCATCCACATCTGCATCATATGTCTTAGCATTCCCCTCTGCAAGAAATAACAACTCCTCTTCATCCAAAACTGCACCATTGTCCTGAGCTTGCACAAGCAACATCTTGTCTCTGAAGTATTCTGCATTTTGAGGGCATTTTGGAGATGTGTAGTTCCTTGCAATGTGTCCATCACCACCACAGTTGTAGCACTTGATTCGCTTTACTTGTCCCTGATTGGCATTTCTTCCACGATTCTGATTAGCCACATACCCTTCACCTACTCCACCTCTTCCCTGTTCATACTGCCTTCCTTGAACTGGTTGCACCATAACCTTTCCATCTCTGACAGTAGCTTGATTGTGTAGGTTGGATGCTGTTCTGAGGTTATTGTTGGTGTGAGGAGTGGTATTCAGATTTTGACTAACCATGAGAGACAGTTGATTGATGAAGTTTTCCATGATAGTGTTTGAGTCTGGAGGCTTATATGCTGGATCAGGAATGAGCTTGTAGTTACCATTACCCGTAGGTATTACTTGAGAAGCTTTGGTGGTAATTCCTACATTGATGTAAAAGGTTGTTGAATCATTTGACGAACTTGCTTCTCCTTGTTTAGATTTGAACTATTCAAGAATCATTCGTTCAAACATAGCATGTCTCTCATTCTGAAGCAGGAAGGCATACAGTTGCTCATAGTTGGTGTTCTTTAATCCTTTGGTTAGCTTCACAGAGGTGACAAATTTGTGCCATTCGGGATTCATGTTCTTCACAAACTTTGAGTTCTGCTGAATATTTGGCATGGTCATTTTGATATTCCTCATGTCATTCATAAGCTTGTGGAATCTCACGTAATATTCATAGACACTTTCTTCTGGTTTCATCTTAAAATGCTCAAATTCATCATACAGTTGTGATTCTCTGTCTTCCTTAGTCAATTCAGGACCCGAGAGAAGCATCTTGACATTATCCCAAACCGCCTTGGCTTCAGTTTTGTGATTGATAAGCTTGTAGATATCTTTTGGAAGACCCTGAAGTATAATGTTTGAAGCCCTGATATCAGCATCGAATCTCTTTTTCTCCTTATCACTGAGCTCATCATACGTCTTTGGTCTGTCCAATCCAAAGATCATTGTTCCATCTGCAGCAGTATCAATTATGTCTCTTGTAGTCTCAATCTGATAAGCTCCTTCATCAATTGATTTGAGAATGTTGACCCCATTTTCCTTTCCCAAACAGTACAACCTGATGCGTTGAGCCCATGAGTCATAATCAGTTCTGTCAAGCATAGGTGGACGAGTATCTGATCCTGCTGCTTGAACGTCCTCAGCTACAATAGAAGCGATAGTAGGTACGTTGTTAGACATGATTACAAGTTCTACGGGATTTTACTATTCTTTGATTAAACCGGGAAATTGATTCTTTCGAAAGAACAACCGTAATAATATAGCACGAAGAAGTGACAAGTCTCAATAGACAAGTAGCAAAACAGTCAACTCGCTTTGGTATCAACTCGCTAAATAGTCAACTTGCTTAAAAGAAAAGTCGCTTAAAACTCAAGTCGCTTAAAGAATCAACTCGCTAAATAGCCAAGTCGCATACAGAGACAACTCGCTTAACCACCAAGTCGCTTAAACCAACTCGTTGACAATAAAACTCGCTTAATAGCCAAGTCGCTTTAAAACTCAAGTCGCTTAAGAATCAACTCGCTTAATAGCCAAGTCGCATATACCAACTCGCTGCTAATACAACTCACTTAATAGCCAAGTCGCTTAAACCAACTCGCTTCCAAGAAACTCAACACCGTAGCTCAACTCGCTTGGTACAATATTTGAAAACAACCACTTTATCAATCAAAAACAGCTAAACCACAATGATTCAAGCCTTCCAATTCAAAACCTAAACACATATGATGATCCTAAACATAAAAGTACAATCAAAATTCAAACTTTAACACTAGAAATTGACCAAATGATTCAAACTCTCCTAAATACTTATAACCCCAAAAACCTTATGAAATCCACCAAAACAAAGAGCATGAAAGATGAGTGATCAAACCATGGCTCTTGATACCAATTGTAAGATATAGGATTTCACAAACACATCAAACCAAATCCATATGGGGCGTATACATTGTTTTAGAGAGAGAAAGTTCTAGAGAGAGAAAGAGAAGAGAGTTGGGAACTATGTGAAACAAAAAAATGGTATTGAAGCTCCAACCCTCTACCTTGGGAGGTAGAGGGTATTTATAGTGTCTTACAATAAACACCACCTACGGGCTGTGGATCAGGCATACAGTGGGTAAAGACCCATCCGTCCTCCACGGTTTTACTTAACTAACTACTTACTAACATTAAATAACTACGACTACGAGCTTTCTAATGATTACATATACTTGAGGTGACCGACACTTTAATGACTGAATTTTCTAATTCCTAACAAAACACTACAAGATTGTATGTGTTTTTAGTATGCTTGAAAACAAAAACCAAGCCTTCTATTTATAGGCTTCAAATTAGTGATCAACTTGCTCGTAACTTGGCTTTAACTTGCCAATATTCTCAAGTTGCAAGATCATTGTAAATCTTTGATAAGAATCGATGGTGGAGCCCTCCATCCAATGCAGCCAATATTTAACAAATCTCCACCTTCGCGAAGTTACCAGTGTCTCTATTCTCTCCGTCAACAAACGTTGGTGGAGTCTTCAAACCAACCTTCAATTTTTCACAGCATTGATCAAGTCAAAACAATAATTAAACTTGTTCCCAGCTACTATTTTAGTCACCATTAGGATTTTTAGAAGTATGAATCTTCTGGATTCTAACTCAACCTTCTTCCAGTATCTCTCGTATGAAATGATATCGAACATCAATGTGTTTTGTCCTTCCGTGATAAAATTGATTCTTTGCTAAGTGAATTGCACTTTGATTGTCAGAATGCACTGTGATAAATTTATTTTTGATTCCATGCTCACGATCCCAACAACATTACTAATATCTGATTGAGTACATATCATAGCATACATTAAGCTACCGACAACATTTACCAGAGGTACTTTTTCCATGTAAGCCCTCTATGCATCATCTTTTGGTGACATAGCAGCACTGATCTTAAATTGAGAAGCGAGTGGAGTTATAACTCCACCTTCTTCAAGTATCTCTCATATGAAATGATATCGAACATCTGATGTACTATTTCATCCTAATAAAACTTAGACAAACTTAGGATAAACACATACTAACGGGCAGAGAACCCGATCAGATGAAGTAAAGCCTTAGGTAAATCCGAGTGTCATCCGAAGAGAGCTGTGACCTTGAAAGAACCAAGATGATTAGATATGATATTGATATGATATGATTATTCCAATCACACAGACACAAGAATTTAGGATAAAGAGATAGAAAAGTAAAGCTTAATTAAGAATACAAATAAGAATTGATTCTCGATATAAGGGTTCAATATAGTGGTTAATTATCGCCAGACTCCTTTGGTCAATTCGTCATGGCCTATGGTTCTTAGATTACTTACCAAGATGATCAGGTCACCCGGGATCATTCGGCAACCTAATAGCAGTCATTAAGGGCCAAATCTACTAGACTTAGTCTATGGAAACCCGACCGTTAGGAAATTAGATTTTCCCTAGCTTCTTAAATACCTCCACTTGATAGGTGATCATTTGGTCAGTTCGCACACGAAGAGTGGTTATACTATGGCCAATTCCTTCCATACTTCGCAACCTATTATACTGAGGTCAGTTGGTCAATTCTCCCAGCCCTTTAGATACTAACAAGCTTATAATATTACCAAAACTAGCGATCTATGACAAGACTAGTAAATGTCTAAAAATAAATAAAGAGAAGATCAATAACATAAATGCAAACTTAAATTAATAACATGAATCCATAATAAAAACCCTAGAAAAATATAAAAGGAGTTCAAACTCGCATACAATGGAAATCATAGACGAGAACTTCGTTCTTCATACTCCTAAACCATGATTCTTCTTTTGCGTTTGATCTCCCCAAACCCAAGAAATGTTTGGGAAAGGAGAGATGCTTATAACTGATGAAAACTTCGTCTATTTATAGGCTCGGATACCAGTTACGGCGTAACATTTATTAACTAGTTACATTGTAACTCATCATAATCTTTTACTTATCCATGGTTACGGCGTAACCTGAGCTGAGGGTTACGCCATAGTCTTTGTGAATCTAATGTTTATCGGCTGTTACGGCGTAACCTGAGCTGAGGGTTACGCCGTAGTCTTTGTAAAGTTGGTGCTTCATGTTCAGTGGTCTTGTTATGGTGTAATTATACTCCATTGTTAGGCCATATTCTTCATGAACTTTATTATGGCGTAACTTCATCACTTGGTTAGGCCGTAGCTGTGAGAGAAAATCATCTTTGGGCTTAGAAATGTCCAATTACCGCTTCCTTGCATGAAATAGTTCCTGAAATGAAATAATAAGGAATAAGGATGTTTCTAATAGCATTTTAATCATAAAGTGATGATAAAAGGGGGGAAATTAACGCTTAGAATATCAGGATTATTTGATGTTATCAAATATCCCCCTACTTGAACTTTACTTGATCTCAAGTAGACTTTTTAGATTGTAAAATATACATCCCCGGAGTAAGCCAAGGAATGTGCAGTTAAGAGTTCCATACTAGAATAATTATAAGAGCCTAACACCTCACGAAATGGGAACGAAAACACTCTCACGCTCGTTCTAATCTAAGTGTTAATTTTGGGGTGATCACTCAATTGCACTGACATAGCAAGTATTCTATCATAAGCTTGGCAATTACACTCATCTCCACCACTAGAGCAAAAGTTAAGACAATCTTAGAAGGCAATGTTGGGTTGATAGTGGTTCAAAGGCTATGGGGGTAGTGTCATTACTAACGTGTCACGGCGAAGTAGACAAAATCAATGATACATGACCAAATCCATGGCCAAGATATCAAGGATTGCTCGCTGCATCACCTAGACACGCTTCTTGATAAAAAGGGGTTAGGTAAGGCATGGGATGTTTTAATGGGTGAAAAGAAAAAGAAAATAAATAGTCTTAGCTTAAAACCAAGTCGCCATCGCCCCACCGTTCATTCAAGGTTCAATTTCAAGACACGGAAACAGGATCATAATATGTCACGGAATGCACCATTTGAATATATTTCCTTTTCCGAGAACCGATGATGTCTTGACTAACTTCCAATCTTCAAATGTGATCGAGGTGTTTTTCTCGATGCTAATTTCTTTTAATCACATAGTGCTACAATATTTTGCACTTTTATCAACAAGGACTATTATGCACACTTTTTTTTTTTTTTTTTTTTTTACAAACTTATCCCCCTTCTTGAGATGAGCAAGTAGGCTAAGTAATCAAACACTTCATTTCTATTTCTATCCCCCAACTTGAAGTGTACAAAGTCCCATTTGTATGAAAATAAAAAGGAAAAAGAAAATAGAAATGAAAAATAACCGAGAAAGAAATAAACTCCCCTCTCAAATGCTTGCCCAAGATGTCTCACTAAGGGATGAAGGTGGGTCAGAAGGTTGCTAATACATATCTTATCCGGTGACTACGCCTTAACTATAATGCCCTCAACAAATTCTTCCTGCCCACGGTTACGGCATAACTAACCTAAATGGTTATGCCGTAACTACATCACATTTTCAAAACCTGCATAGAAATACTAAGAAAATTTGTACCTATTAGTACTATTGATTAACAGCAACACAAATATCCTAGTTTTAGAGTTATTACACACATAAATTGTTTTGAAATTGTTCAAATAAAAAGGGAATGAATCGTCCCTGTGGTGGTCATGATCCATCGAATGGAATGGAGTCTGGTCATAAGGGGTGCTGGTTGTGCTACCAGGAGTCGGTTGTGCCTGCATAAACGCCACTCCTTGCTGTATGCCGATGTCAGGGATGTCGGGCTGGTACATGTAGTGTAAAACCCTAAAATCTAAAACTTGTGAAATGACTGTTTTACCCATCTAATTTAATATCTATAAAATATATATAATAGGTCAAGCTCGTTAAATATGCTTCTAACCTAAATTATAAATAATTATCATACTTAAATTCCACATTGTCGTCGAAGAAATAATACTCAAACCTAGCATAAGCTTTGAAACTTAATGAAACTAAAAGCTACAAAGATCGAATTTATAACTTGTAGCACATAATAAAATTCGACACACATGCTTCTATGATACCTTATATCACACGTTAAAAGGGCTCCTAAAGGGACCAAATAATATTAAAACTTGTACCTAACTAACTTATACACAATATAGTCTATATACATTTGTAAATTTAGAAAACAAATTATGTTTTGATCCTCCCTTAAACTCGGCCGAACCTTCCCCCTATATCCCCATTTTGATCTCATTTGTTAAACCTACCATTTACACATCCAAAAATACACACATAAAACCCTAATAACAAAGTGACGGCATACATTTTCTTCCCACTTTCATTCGACCACAAGGCAAGCGCAAGGAGGCTGTGGAACGTGGCATACTAGGTCGAAGGGTGTTGGTTAGATTGGTTTCAGTTTCGTCTTTGGTTCTTGGTTCTCTTAGTTCTTGTTTCTTCCACTCGATCACGCTTCAAGGGTATTGTATCACAAAACTTGTTCAATATTCCTTTCTTATTGTGTTTGTTAATCATGTGATTATGTCTCCAAATTGTATGCATGCTACTCGACTTGAACCTCACATGAAATCATAAATGTGCCACATGAAATAACGAATATGAGATGCATGTAAATTGACCCATATAACATATTGTTTTGAATCTGATTCGACCCACATTTGTACGACTTAAAACATGTTTTATCTTTATTGTATCAAGTTGAAATGGGATAAATACATACGTGTATATCTTGGTTTAGTTTTGTGTCGATAATAATCCATAAATGGGTCTCGAGTTGTCTTGATTGTGTTGTGTGGATTGTTTGGGGTTTGATGCATGTCAAGACTTTGGTCACACACGAGATGGGGTCGTTGTAATGTTGTTTGGGGCTTGCGAGCTAGGGTTAGGTTTGGTTTGCTTAAAATGGAAATGGGTATCGACCTAAGTTAGGGTTTCGAAGGGTTCGGTTCTTAAAAAAAAAGAAAAGGGATTAATTTTATTAATAGTAAAACATGGAGGGTTGGTTCGCTAATATGGTAAAAGAATGGATAAAATTGTAAACTAAGTGAAACTTGTGATATTTACACTTTTAACCCTATACTTTGTGATAATGACATTTTAGACCCTAAACTATTATAACTTGTCTTAAATGGACCTTAAACTATAATAATAATAATCATTTTCATCATTTTAACCTAATTTAACATTAATTATATCATAAATGACTAGATCTGCTAATTATAGAAAACTGCTATTTTTGGAAAGTTACTTATTATGGAAACTTACTAATTCGGGAAACCTGTCTAAAATAGAAAGTTACTTAAAATGGTTAAGTTACTTTAATTGGAAAATTACTAAATAAGGAAAGTTACTATATTTGGAACTTACTAAAAATGGAAGTAGTCTTATAAACCTTAAAAGACTTAATCTAGAGTAATACACTTTAACTACATCTAATAAACGTATATCCTTTCACTTCTGTAGATCCCTCAAGGAAGGAGTGATCTTCCGTGTCTTGTGATTTCATCTGCTTGTGTTTGTCTTTGCTGTTGAATAAGGTAAAAATATTCTGACCTTATCTCTTAAGGTTTCTCATGATTCGTACACATCTTTTTGATATTAGTTTAACTATAATGCCTTTGCTATGAGCCTTACCATTATGGCTTTCTTATATGATCTTTGTCTTATGCCCTATTTGAACCTTTGCTATGCACCCTCTAGATTGGTGAACCTTTGATATTGAACCTTTGCTATGCAACCTCTATATTGGTGAACCTTTGATATTGAACCTTTGCTATGCACCCTTTAGATTGGTGAACCTTTGATACTGAACCTTGCTTTGAATCTTTGATATGAACATTTATATCATGACTTTCATTTGACCTTTCAGTTTAATACCCGAGCCATTTTCCTAGCCATGAAGGTAACATGGTCGTGTAATTGATGCACCAATGACATGACTCTAGGGCGGTGGAGTGATGTTCCGTCCCGTCCCTTTTTATGATATTATGCGCGATTTATATTTGCTATGGCCACTATTAATTTTACAGGGGCGTATGGATGCATCCTAGATTTGTTATGATATGATATGATACGATATGACTTATATGGTGACTGATTTTGTGTGCAATACACGTCTTTCACATTTTGGGGGCTGATCACTCCCTTGGTTACTTATGCTATATGATATGATATGATATGTTTAGGCTTGTGGTAGATTACTGAACTTTCTTCACTTTGATATCCTTTTGATTATGCCTTATGATTTTTCCTAATGCACGATATGTTATATTTCTTTCGTTCCTTATCTTTCGTTTATTCATTTTGTTATATATCTGTTCACTGGGCTTTTTAAGCTCAGTCGCATTTCCTTTTCCTGCGACAGGTATTTAAGCTAGGAGTTGGGGATTGCTTTGGGTTGAGAGTTGAGCTTGTGTGGAGGCTTTACCCTAGTCAGCTTAGTTACCATTTATTTATGTTATGAGTTTATTTAGGCTTGGACTTCTTTGTCCCTTTCGTTGGAGTATTTCCTTTTTCTTGAACTTATTTATTATTTAAGTCGTGTTGACTTAACTCCTTTGATTATTTATGCTTAAGACTTCCGCTGTTGTTTATGTTCATTGTGTCACCATACTGTGATGCTTCTACCCTTGTCGGTTTGGGGTGTTACAATTATGGTATCAGAGCCCAGGTTACGACTTGTAGTTATGACCTGTGAACATATGGACCCTAGGATTTGACCCTTAGAGCTTAGGCTTTAACTTGTGAGGATTTGGGTAGACACTAGGTTTCATTCTCGTCTTTTCCTTTCATGCTTTTTCTTCTTGTTTTCTGACCTTACTAATCTTTTTGATAATCGTTCAGATGGTGTTTACGCGTAGAAATGGTGATCCTAATGGGGATGATGCCCCTGACTTCGAGGCTATGTTAGCCGATGCTTTGGCTAATGCTCTTCCAAATCTCTGTTGATTTGATGACCAGAATCACCAATGACATCAGGAATGGTGCTGGTTCATCGGGTAGCGGTGCTCCACCTACTGGAATGCATGTTAGGATTGAGAGGTTCACCAAGCTTAAGCCTCTTTCTTTCTGATCTGCTGCCACCCCAACAGAGGCAGAAGATTGGGTCACACACATGGAGAAGTTGTTCAAGGTCTCGGGTTGTGCTGACGAATTCAAGACGCGGTTGGCTACTTTCAAGTTGGAAGGAGATGCGTTGAATTGGTGGAAGGCGTATCTTTTGGCTAAGGAAGAGAATTTCGTGGACACTTGTACATGGAATACTTTCCGTGAAATCTTCTATAAGCAGTATTTTCCCTTCTTTGAGCAACAAAGGTATGAGCGCGAGTATGGAGCTATATATCAGTTTGATCAGGAATCATCGGGAGAGTATATGCAGAGGTTTTTGAGGGTAGCTAGTTTTGTTGGAGATGTTGCTGGTGACGCTCAGAGCACTTAAGTGGGGGTTGAAAAAGTGGGTTTTGGACCGGCTCATAAATACTGATTACACCAATGTGGCACTAGTTGCAGATGCGGCCCGTAACATTGAGTTACTTCATGCTGATAGGGGTTCAAACAAGAGGGGCATAAATGGTGACTGTGTTAATTATAGGTTTCGGCAGGACCATATTTTTGAGCATAGGGGTCGTCAAGACCGGGTTTTTGATTCGAGGCGTTAGGAGTCCAGGGGACAGGATCAGAGGGTTACTGGTAGGAATGGGAATGACTGTTAGGGTCATGGTAACAACAACCAGCGTCAGTACAGGGATCAGTCGACTCAGGGTTCTCAGCAGAATCGTGCTACAGGTTCTTCAGGTCAGAGGAGGCCTATGGAGACTTTACCTCCTCCACCACTTTATACTACTTGTGGAAAGCCTCACCCGGGCGTTTGTCGCAAGGCTACGGGAGGATGTTTCGCTTGTGGGTCCACTACTCACAAGGTGAAGGATTGTCCTCAGGGGAGGCACATTGCACCAGTGAACTCGGCTAGGCCAGCTCCTACTATGGGTCGTGTTTATGCTACGACTCGTGATCAGGCAGCAAACTCATCAGGTACTATTACCGGCATTCTATACATTGGCGATCGTACTATATTTGCATTATTTGATACCGGTGCCACACATTCCATTATATCTATTTCATTTGCCAAGAAACTTAATATGACCCCAACACCATTAATAAATCATTTATCCATTTCTACACCAATGAAAAACCATGTAATTATCGATCATGAATATGTGAATTGTCCTTTACGGTTTGACGACAGGCATTCATTCAACGAATTTACTTCCTTTGGATATGGTTGACTTCGATGTGATTCTTGGTATGGATTGGTTGGCTTCGCACAGAGCTACCATTGATTGTCATGCCAGAAATGTGATCTTTGGCAATATTCATCATCCCGATTTTGTTTATCATGGTTCTCAACCTCTCATGTCTGCTAATATTATTTCGGCTATGAAAGCCCGAACTCTGATTTCCCATGGTTGCCAAGGCTTTCAGGCATCCATTAAAGATACATCTTTGGAATGTCCGAGACTCCGAGTATTGAAAGTCTTTTCGTTATACGTGATTTCCCTGATGTGTTTCCCGACAAAATTTCTGGTATTCCTCCGGCTAGGGAAGTTGAGTTTGGCATCGAATTGATTCCAGGTGCCGAAACCATTTCAAAAGCTCCGTACCGTATGGCGCCTATTGAATTGAAGGAGTTGAAGGAGCAATTACAGGAACTCTTGGAGAATGGTTTCATCCGACCCAGTGTTTCTCCTTGGGGTGCATCTGTTCTATTTGTTAAGAATAAGGACAAGAGTATGCGTTTGTGTATTGATTATCGCGAGCTTAACCGAATCACTATTCATAATCATTATCCTCTTCCACGTATCGACGATCTGTTTGACCAATTGCAGGGAGCTAAATTCTTTTCGAAGATTGATTTGAGGTCCGGTTACCACCAATTGCGTGTGACGGAACAAGATGTTCCTAAGACCGTGTTCCGTACCCGTTATGGTCATTACAAGTTTTTGGTTATGCCTTTCGGTTTGACTAATGCTCCTGCTGTTTTCATAGATCTAATGAATCGGGTGTTTCACGAGTACCTCGACAAGTTTGTGATTGTCTTCATTGATGATATTCTTGTTTATTCCAAGAGTGAGGAAGAACACGAGCAACACCTCCGCATTGTTTTGGAGACTCTTAGGCAGCAGAAGTTGTATGCCAAGTTTTCCAAGTGTGAATTTTGGTTGAGCCAAGTTGGTTTCCTTGGTCAAGTTGTGTCCGCTGATGGTATCACTATGAATTCATCTAAGGTTGAGGCTATCACCAAGTGGCCGAGACCCATTACTGTAATGGAGGTTAGGAGTTTTCTGGGGCTTGCTGGCTACTACCGACGGTTTGTTAAGGGTTTTTCTCGGTTGGCATTACCACTGACGCAACTAATGAGGAAAGGTGAAAAGTTCGTTTGGACGGAGGAGCGTGATAAGAGTTTTGAGGAGTTGAAACAGAGGTTGGTATCGGTGCCTATTCTAGCTCTTCCATCTGGTTCTGGAGGCTTTCAGATTTATAGCGACGCGTCAAAGAAAGGCTTGGGTTGTGTCCTGATGCAGCATGGTAAAGTGATTGCTTATGCTTCGAGGCAATTGAAATCATATGAGGAGAAGTATCCTACTCATGATCTAGAGTTGGCTGCGGCTGTTTTTGCTTTAAATATTTGGAGGCATTACTTGTATGGCGAATCGTGTGATATCTTTACTAACCACAAGAGTTTAAAGTATATCTTCACCCAGAAGGAACTTAACATGAGACAAAGAAGGTGGTTGGAACTCCTCAAGGATAATGACACGAACATCTAATACCATCCAGGAAAGGCGAATGTTTTTGCTGATGCACTTAGCCGGAAGTCGGGTATGATTGCTAGTTTAGATATTGAGCCAAGGTTCTGCATGATTTAGAGATTTTGGATGTGGAGTTTTGTATTCGCGGTTACGATGGGTATTTGGCTAGTATGAAGGTAGAGTCCAATCTTATACTACAGATTAAGGAAGCTGATGGTGAGAGTTCAGAATATTGAAGAGGGTAAGCAGACACAGTTCAGTGTGGATGGTTTTGGTGTGGTATGGTTTGAGGGTCGACTTTGAGTTCCGAATGATCCTGCTTTGCGTGAAGCTGTTTTGTCTGAGGCCATAGTTCCCCGTTCACTATCCATCCTTGTTATACCAAGATGTACAGGGACCTTAAGCAACACTTTTGGTGGAATGGTATGAAGCAAGATGTGGCTTCTTTTGTAGCCAAGCGTATGACTTGTCAGCAAGTCAAGATTGAACATCAGAGGGCGAGTGGTTTGTTGCAGCCTTTAGATATTCCTACCTGGAAGTGGGAGGATATTTCCATGGATTTTGTTACAGGGTTACCTCCTACTCAAAAAATACATGATGCGATTTGGGTGGTTGTCGCTAGATTAACCAAATCTGCCCATTTCTTACCTATTCAGAAGGACGTTGGTATTGCTAGGTTGGCAAAGGTTTTTCAGCAGGAGATTATTAGACTTTATGGTACTCCGAACGCTATTGTTTCAGACAGAGATCCCCGGTTTACTTCTTGTTTTTTGAAAGTCTATAGAGAGCTTGGGGTACGCGCCTCAAGTTTAGTACAACTTTCCATCCGTAGACAAATGGTCAAACGGAGAGGACTATTCAGACTCTAGCGGACATGCTGAGGGCATGTGCATTGGAGTGGACTGGAAACTGCGATGAGTATCTGTGCTTGGTGGAGTTTGCCTACAATAACAGTTGGCATGCTAACATCAAGGCAGCACCGTATGAGCTTTTGTACGGGAGGAAGTGTAGGGCATCTATTTGTTGGGATGAAGTGGGTGAACATTTGATTGAGAGACTGGAAATAATCGAGATTACTAATGAAAACGTGGCGGTTGCCAAGGAGAAGTTGAAAGAGGCCCGTACTCGACATAAGAGTTATGGTGATAAGCATATACGTGACTTGGAGTTTCGTGTTGGAGATCTTGTATTTCTGAAGGTTTCGACGTTCCATGGTGTGAAACATTTTGGGATCAAGGGCAAGCTTAGTCCTCGATTCATTAGACCGTTCGAGATTCTGGATCGTGTTGGGGAGGTCCTATCGTTTAGCAATACCTCCTCAGTTGTCTCATGTTCATGATGTTTTCTACGTATCTCTTTTGAGGGGATACAATTATCATCCGTTGCATGTGGTATCTTATCCTTTAGAGCAGATTCAGCCTGATATGTCTTTGTCTGAGGAACCCGAAGCTATTTTAAATCGACGAGTGAAAATTCTTTGGAAGAATCACCCAGAGCGTGAAGCTACCTTGGAAACCGAGGAATCAATGCGATCAAGTTATCCCCATTTCTTTCTGTAGTCTGGTATGTCTCCGTTTGCCTTCATCCGTTTTCATTTCAATTTTTGAGGACAAAAATTTTTCTTTTAGAGGGGAAGAGTTGTAAAACCCTAAAATCTAAAACTTGTGAAATGACTGTTTTACCCCTCTAATTTAATATCTATAAAATATGTATGTTTGGTCAAGCTCATTAGATATGCTTCTAACCTAAATTATTAATAATTATCATACTTAAATTCCACATTGTCGTCGAAGAAATAATACTCGAACCTAGCATAAGCTTTAAAACTTAATGAAACTAAAAGCTACAAAGATCGAATTTATAACTTGTAGCACATATTAAAATTCGACACACATGCTTCTATGATACCTTATATCACACGTTAAAAAGGCTCCTAAAGGGACCAAATAATATTAAAACTTGTACCTAACTAACTTATACACAATATAGTCTATATACAATTGTAAATTTGGAAAACTAATTATCTTTTGATCCTCCCTTAAACTCGGCCGAACCTTCCCCCTATATCTCCATTTTGATCTCATTTGTTAAACCTACCATTTACACATCCAAAAATACACACGTAAAACCCTAATAACAAAGTGACGGCATGCATTTTCTTCCCACTTTCATTCGACCACAAGGCAAGGGCAAGGAGGCTATGAAACGTGGCATACTAGGTCGAAGGGTGTTGGTTAGATCACTTCAAGGGTATTGTATCACAAACCTTGTTCAATATTCCTTTCTTATTGTCTTTGTTAATCATGTGATTATGTCTCCAAATCGTATGCATGCTAATCGACTTGAACCTCACACGAAATCATAAACGTGCCACATGAAATAACAAATATGAGATGCATGAAAATCGACCCATATAACATATTGTTTTGAATCTGATTCGACCCACATTTGTATGACTTAAAACATGTTTTATCTTTATTGTATCGAGTTGAAATAGGATAAATACATACGAGTATATCTTGGTTAAGTTTTGTGTCGATAATAATCCAAAAATGGGTCTTGAGTTGTCTTGATTGTGTCGTGTGGATTATTTTGGGTTTGATGCATGTCACGAATTTGGTAACACATGAGAGGGGGTCGTTGTAATGTTGGTTTGGGGGTTGCGAGCTAGGGTTAGGTTTGGTTTGCTTAAAATGGAAATGGGTATCGACCTAAGTTAGGGTTTCAAAGGGTTCGGTTCTTAATAAAAAGAAAAGGGATTAATTTTATTAATAGTAAAATATGGAGGGTTGGTTCGTTAATATGGTAAAAGAATGGATAAAATTGTAAACTAAGTGAAACTTGTGATATTTACACTTTTAACCCTATACTTTGTAATAATGACATTTTAGACCCTAAACTATTATAACTTGTCATAAATGAACCTTAAACAATAATAATAATCATTTTCATCATTTCAACCTAATTTAACATTAATTATATCATAAATGACTAAACCTGCTAATTATAGAAAACTGCTATTTTTGGAAAGTTACTTATTATGGAAACTTACTAATTCGGAAAACCTGCCTAAAATAGAAAGTTATTTAAAGTGGTTAAGTTACTTGAATTGGAAATTTACTAAATAAGGAAAGTTACTATATTTGGAACTTACTAAAAATGGAAGTATTCTTATAAACCTTAAAAGACTTAATCCAGAGTAATACACTTTAACTACATCTAATAAACGTATATCCTTTCACTTCTGTAGATCCCTCGAGGAAGGAATGATCTTCCGTGTCTTGTGATTTCATCTGCTTGTGTTTGTCTTTGCTGTTGAATAAGGTACATATATTCTGACCTTATCTCTTAAGGTTTCTCATGATTCGTACACATCTTTTTGATATTAGCTTTAACTATAATGCCTTTGCTCTGAGCCTTACCATTATGGCTTTCTTATATGATATTTTTCTTATGCCCTATTTGAACCTTTGCTATGCACCCTCTAGATTGGTGAACCTTTGATATTGAACCTTTGCTAGGTACCCTCTAGATTGGTGAACCTTTGATATTGAACCTTGCTTTGAATCTTTGGTATGAACATTTATATCATGACTTTCATTTGACCTTTCAGTTTAATACCCGAGCCATTTTCCTAGCCATGAAGGTAACATGGCCGTGTCATTGATGCACCAATGACATGACTCTAGGGCGGTGGAGTGATGTTCCGTCCTGTCCCTTTTTATGATATTATGCGCGCTTTATATTTCCTATGGCCACTATGATTTGTACAGGGGCGTATGGATGCATTCTAGATTTGTTATGATATGATATAATACGATATGACTTATATGGTGACTAATGTTGTGTGCAATACACGTCTTTCACATTTTGGGGGCTGGTCACTTCCTTGGTTACTTATGCTATATGATATGATATGATATGTTTGGGCTCGTGGTTGATTACTGAAATTTCTTTACTTTGATATCCTTTTGATTATGCCTTATGATTTTTCCCAATGCACCACATGTTATATTTCTTTCGTTCCTTATCTTTTGTTTATTCGTTTTGTTATATATCTGTTCACTGGGCTTTTTAAGCTCAACCGCATTTCCTTTTCCTGTGGCAGGTATTTAAGCTAGGAGTTGGGGATTGCTTTGGGTTGAGAGTTGAGCTTGTGTGAAGGCTTTACCCTAGTCATCTTAGTTACCATTTATTTATGTTATAACTTTATTTAGGCTTGGACTTCTTTGTCCCTTTCGTTGGAGTATTTCCTTTTTCTTGAACTTATGTATTATTTAAGTCGTGTTGACTTAACTCCTTTGATTATTTATGCTTAAGACTTCCGCTGTTATTTATGTTCATTATGTATGCTTTGATATGTCACCATACTGTGATGCTTCTACCCTTGTCGGGTTAGGGTGTTACGTGCTGGTCCATGCCATCGGGGATGGTTCAGGTGCATCTCCTGGAGCATTTGACTAGTCCAGTCCGCGCTCCAACTGAAAAAGTCTTGTTGCAGCTGCTGCACATGATCAAGTGTACCTGAAAAACCTTCAAGTTGGTTACTTAATCCATATAAACCCACAGTGAGGCCATCAATATCCTCATTGAAGTGGGTCGCCATCCCTTCAAGCCTATCATCAATCAACTATAACATATCCCCTACATTCACATGTGCCCTACGTCGACCCTTAGGCACATGCTCCTCGGGCTCCACTTGGCCACTACTCGGTCAAGCACCACTAGCTTCCCCTACTTCTCTCCTCGGGGCTATTTTCATCAACTCAACTTCACCAAGCACATTTTGGGTACAAATCCCAAACTCCAGCAGCTTATTATGCCCAATCAAACTAGTTTCCCTACCAGTGGTCACCCAAGCTAATGCCTCCTCTTACATCAATCCATAGCTTCTAGCTAACCTAGCAATGAAATGAGCCCCTTGCATTGGACTCTTTCTGGAGAAACCCTTTGCCCCATTAGCCATAAACCTCGCCAAATAATGAGGGACATCAACGTGATTGCCCCCTTCCATCTCATGCAAGAGGTATAGGTCATCCATGGTCATTTTTTCCTTTGCCGAATGTCTTGCTTTTAGAGAACAAGCAATTAGTCTGTGCCCAAGTTGGCGAATCGGGCTCCTAACCAAGGTGTAGGAAGGTGGGTGCCTTGAGTTGTACCCCGTCACAACAGAAATTTTGTTGAAGTAGTCAGTGGGGTCATAGGTATCGGGCCTGTGCCTCCAACAAGTCTTATAAAATTCATCAAAAATGTCAGAGTTTAACTCCTCCTCCATATACAAACCCATTCTTACAATAAACTCATTCAACATCAACTGCCTTTTAACTCCTCCTAGCTTAAAATACAATGCAACCATATCATCATTGTTAATCTCATTCTTGAACTCGACCGTCGCTAGAAACTCTTGAACATACTTGTGGATTATTGGCTCATTGATCCTAAAGAGCCTCCACCAAGCATTGCAAGTAAATGAATCCCCGGAGTATGTGAACTTGATTTTGCAGAACTTTCTAAGCTTCCTACCAGCAGAGCCATTATCGATTTCGTCAAATGCTTCGAAGTCAAGGGTTTTGGGCTGATCAATTTCTTTTCTCGACAACATCAAATAGGCATCCCTGCATATCTGCCTTATCTCTTCATCCTCAAATGCCAAGAACCTGACCCATTCAGCCAGATTGTTGTTGCCTGAAAGGAAAACAAATATACGTCAGAATTAGTGCAGACTGATGACTAGTTACGGCGTAACCAACATTACAGGTTACGCCGTGATTACACTACAGACGTGGTTACGGCGTAACATAACCCACAGATTACTCCGTAACACTCCCCAGAAACTCAGCACAGCACAAGGTTACGATTAGAAATAGATTACGCCGTAACCATCAATTTTATCCTTAGGGTAGAAAGAACTATAAATTTTTAACCTATTAGTGCTGAGGGACCGCGCCTAAACCAGGTTCATGTTTGACCCAAAACCCACTTAAACTAGATCAAAATATCCCAAACAACCAATAATGATATGACACGAATTAAAATAACATGGGGAAATCATAATAATCATATGTTAACCAAGCCAATAGCAATAATAATAGTGAAAGAAGCAAGATCCCCAATTATGAAAACATAAACCCTAATTGAATAATAGTTTTAAAAGAATCAACAATAGTAGTGATAGATCTTACCAGCCATTGCTCAATTGTGGGAATGAGAAAATCTTCACGAAAATTTTTTGGAAGAATTTTACTATAGATGTGGGCGGTGAAAAGATTGTGTATTTGGTAAAACCCTAGTTTTTCATCCGTATCAGGGTTTTATACTGCCCGGTTGTTACGGCGTAATTAGAAGAAAGAGTTACGCCGTAACTAATTTTTAATTATTAAAATTTTTATTAGTATTTAATAGTTACGTCGTAACTTTTAATAGAAGTTATGCTGTAACTAATAGCTTCAAAGAGTAAATGAGAAAAATTGCAATAAGAGAGATTTGAGATACGTACCTTATACGGTTTGGGGGTACTCACGTCTCTTACTTAGGTCAATATGATAGTTCATACCTTAGATCTTTCATTAACTGCTCCCCGGCAGCGGCGCCAAGAAGCTGATGTGCTATTGCATCCGGCTTTTAATATTTATAAAACTTAGACAAACTTAGGATAAACACATACTAACGGGCAGAGAACCCGACCAGATGAAGTAAAGCCTTAGGTAAATCTGAGTGTCGTCCGAAGAGAGTTGTGACCTTGAAAGAACTAAGATAATTAGATATGCTATTGATATGATATGATAATTCCAATCACACAGACACAAGAATTTAGGATAAAGAGATAGAAAAGCAAAGCTTAATTAAGAATACAAATAAGAACTGATTCTCGATATAAGGGTTCAATATAGTGGCTAATTATCGCCAGACTCCTTTGGTCAATTCGTCATGGCCTATGGTTCTTAGATTCCTCACCAAGATGAACAGGTCACCCGGGATCATTCGGAAACCTAATAGCAGTCATTAAGGGTCAAATCTACTAGATCTAGTCTATGGAAACCCGACCGTTAGGAACTTAGATTTCCCATAGCTTCTTAAATACCTCCATCTGATAGGTGATCATTTGGTTAATTCGCACACGAAGAGTGGTTGTACTATGGCCAATTCCTTCCATACTTCGCAACCAATTAGAATGAGGTCAGTTGGTCAATTCTCCCAGCCCTTTAGATACTAACAAGCGTATAATATTACCAAGACTAGCGATCTATGACAATACTAGTAAATGTCTATAAAGAAATAAAGAGAAGATCAATAACATAAATGCAAACTTAAATTAATAACATGAATCCATAATATAAACCCTAGAAAAATATAAAAGGAGTTCAAACTCAAATACAATGGAAATCGTAGACGAGAACTTCGTTCTTCATACTCCTAAACCATGATTCTTCTTCTGTGTTTGATCTCCCCAAACCCTAGAAAGGTTTGGGAAAGGAGAGATGCCTGTAACTGATGAAAACTTCGTCTATTTCCATGTAAGCCCTCTATGCATCATCTTGGTGACATAGCAGTATTGATCTTAAATTGAGAAGCGATTGTACTAACTTGTTTTGTTTGTTTGTCGAACCTAAAATGCTTCTAAGATATTATTTTTGAGTCAAACAAAGCTTCATGAATTTCTGTCTCTGACTATCTCCATGTCAAAAATCATCTTTGCTTCACCGAGATCCTTCATCTCAAACTCGATTTTCAACCGTGTCTTTAACTTTTCAATCTCGTCTAGACTTTAAGGAGCTATCAATATATCATCTACATATAGAAGAAGATATACAAAGGACCCGTCTTGTAGCTTTTTCAAATAAACACAATGGTTGTATTTGCTTCTTATGTACTTTGACTCCATCATAAACTTATCAAATTGTTTTTACCACTGCCTTGGGGATTGCTTCAATCCGTACAAAGATTTATAAAGCTTAAATACTTCATGCTTTTTTACAAAAAATTTGAATCCTTCTAGTTGAACCATAGAGATTTCCTATTCCAAGTATCCATGTAGAAATGCAATCTTAACATCCATCTGAACAAGTTCCAAATCCAACTGTGCTACCAAAGCCAAAAAAATTCTAGTAGATTAATGTTTTAGCTCTAGATAAAAAATTCATTATGATCTAATCTCTCTTTCTGACCGTAGCCTTTAGCTACCAATCTTGATTTGTAGCGAACATCATCTTGTCCAGGAAATCCTTCTTTCTTGCATACACCCATTTGCATCTAACTGTCTCTCATGTCTGTCTAAAGAGACTGCATTTCTTTGCTCATAGAAATCCTCCACTTCTCTTCCTTTGAGTCTCTAACTGCTTTTATGTAAGTAGTAGGAACATCATTAGCTGAAATTTGAGATGCACAATCCACCATATCATTAAGACGAGCAGGCCTTTTAGTAGTTCTTTTTGGCTAGCTGGTATCAACTGATTCACGTTGTTTATGTGGAGGTTCTTAGGTTTGAAGCTCCTTTTCTTCATAATCTCCTTCTACGACAGGAGAATCATCAATTGTTTCTCTATCAGCTGGTACAATTATTCTTTCAAACTACACCTTTTTGGGAGTTCGATCTAACTGCTTAGCATTCACCTTAATCTACATGGTAGATTCATTAAAGTTGACACCCTGCTAAAGATCATTTTCTTTGTCTTTAGACACCATAAACAATAGCATTTATTCCAGAAGTGATCCCTGTGAATAATGCTTTTTTCACTCTAGGATCCAACTTTGATTCCTTCACATGAAAATATGCAGCAGAACTAAGTACATATAAATAATCAAACTATGTAGCAGGTTTCCATTCCATTTCTTCAATGGTATTTTACCATCAATAGCAGTTGATGGCAAACATTTAACGAGGTGACATGTATACGTCACAGCTTCATTCCATACTTCTTTACTCAACCTAGCATTGGATAACATACACCAAACTTTCTACAACAAGGTTTGGTTCATGCGTTCTTACACCCCATTCTGTTGTGGTGTATGTCTGACATGAAGTGTCTGACTAGGCCTTTGTCTTCAGAAAATTTTGTAAGCAGATCATTTTTATACTCCCCGCCATTACCCGTTAGGAGATGTTTGATCTTTTTGCACGTTTGAGTTTCCATCATCCTTTTCCACTTGATGAACACTCCTAGCACTTCATCCTTTATGTTTGATGTGTACACCCATACTCTTCGGGAAAAGCCATCAACAAAGGTTACATAGTAGTGTCTCCCTCCTAAAGTGATTGTCTTTGATGGACCAAATACGTCATAGTGGACATAATCCAAGAAACCTTGTGTCTTGTGAATAGTTGTCCCAAATTTCACATTGGTCATCTTCCCGTTGATGTAATGCTTACAGAGATCCAACTTACAGGAACCTAGTTGTTTCAATAATCCTTGCTTTATGACTTCTGAAATTTTATCACCATCGGTAACAACTGTTCTACCCTTGTAGTGATACATGTTGTTATATTACGAATACCCTTTATTACTACAAGTATGCCATAGATGATCTTCATAACCCCATCCTTTTCTCTTACTTCTCCTTTAGATTCTAAGGTACTGACAGAAATGCGAGGTACTGACATAAATGAGATTCTTTTTCATCTTTGGCGAATAACGAACATCTTTCAAGGTCACATTGTTCTGTCTTCATTCTGCAATCGAACGGAACCAATCCAATGAGTAGTGAGGGGAGTTTCGTCTGTCGTATAATAAACTTCCTCATGTTCTTCAAAATTACTAAACCAATCTCGATGTCCTGTAATATGATGGCTACATGTGGAATCTCATAGCCATATATCAGAAGAATATCTGGTTGACGATGTTGCATGTAAGAGATCTAATTCTTCATCATCACACTTGGTGACATTCGCCTCCACTACAGTTTTCCCTCTCGAAAGCTTATCCTTGGTTATCAACTTGGACAATCTCTCTTCCAATGACATTTACCATGAGAAAAGGCACATTTCTTTGCCTCGACTTGGATCTCCATCTCTTATCGGTGCCCTGCTTTTGCAAACAACCTCTGACTAGCAAAACCTCTCGTCTCTACTTGAGATACTCTACTTGTTCTTCCTTCTCAGTTCTTTACTACACAAAGCAGCACAAACTTCACTGAGAGACACATCATCCTTCCCATTAAGTAGAGTTGTTTCAAGAAACTCGTACTCTTTTGGAAGCGATTCTAACAATATCAATGCTAGATCTTGGTCTTTGAACACCTCATACATATTCATAAAATGGGTGACCGACTGGTTAAAACTGGTAATGTGATCATTCATCGTGGTACCCGGTAAATATGTGAAGCGAAAGAGTCGCTTCTTCATAAAGAGCTTATTCTGATAATTTTATTTAGAAATTTATGTTCCAATGCCAACCACAGTTTTTAAGCAGATGTTTCTCTTGAGAAAGCATATCGTTGATCTCTCAAAATACATGAGCGAACCATACCACAAGCTAACCGATTGATGGTTAACCAATTCCTCTCTTCTGCATCCTCTAATTTGCTATCTTCAACGGCAATAACTAGACCTTGCTGTAAAAGAGCATCTAAAACCTCACTTTGCCACATACTGAATTGACATATGCCATAAAAAATCACCACGGCCAACCTTGCATCGTTATGTGTCGTTTAATATAGGTAACTATTTTATCAAGTTTTACTATTTATATTTTGCCGACTTTACCTATTAGCTAACACTAACGGGCAGTGTACCCGATCAATTGTAGGTTCATTGGTAAGTACGGTGTCGATCACTAAGAGTGCATGCTTGTTAGGTCACCATATTAGTAACACAAGCATCAATAGAAGAAATAAACATAAGATGATCGGATGAACAAATAACCAAACACACGTATAAATATTAGAAGAGTTTATGCGTAGAGTGAATGATAAAATGAACAACCAACTCCCAAATGGGAGTTTACAAGATTATTTATAGGAGGGAACTAGGGCAACACACCAAGTTCCAATCCTTTCCTTATTGGGCTTTGGATAGGCTCATGGGCTTTTTACATGAGCCTAACCTTGATAACTAACATAAAAGCCATACTTAAGCTAAATATTACATATTAATTACTAACACTTGAATTCTAGTTTAGGAGTGATTCCAACAACGCTAACACTTAATCTAATGGTATTATAATTATCTAAGTTAACCGAATTTAACCTAAACTAACGTAAGGGGGTTTTTAGCCTGAGAGACTAGCACGAGTTTTGGTTTATCCTAAGCTAATGACTAATAACGCACACAAGTAGACAACAATAAAGAAGGGGTCAGGCTCTTATGTAAGAAAAATGTATTAACCAAGTTATTAGATAAAGTGTCAGATTTTTCTATGTGTGCGATGGTTGTATACCTTCGTTGGTGTTTTTCCTATCAAAAGCTAGGTGGGTCTTCTCCCTAAACTCGAGGCTTATGAGTCCGTCAATCCTGTCACCACTAACCAAACCCGCATAAAGCGCTACATAATCAATTATAATCTATCTAGGCTACGATATTGTGACTAAGGCGAACAACGAATGCTTTACCAAGTTATGGCCTAATGGGTTATCTATATACTAGTAGCCTATTATCCACGTAACTACTAAAGGAGAAAGAACATTTTTAAATATAGCCTAAGATGTTCTTAGTCTATTATTCACTTAACCAATAGCAGAAACATGACGTTCTAATAGTGCTAGTGATCTAGTCATATAGGTAATTTCTATGATTATCTATCCCAAATCCAGCTTATTATCCACTTAACATTATTACAGCAACAGTGAAACAGGATTATATCTATAGGCCTAAACCTATTATCCATTTAACACAATTCCAAATAACAATGAAACAAGACTATATCTATAAACTAAATCTAGTTGAATAATCGATAAACAATAATCAAGTACATATATAAGTATGAAGTGATAAACATAATGAACATCCAAGAAAAAGAGTAAACAACCGATATAAACAATCAAAACATTAAATTGTCATAATCTTAGCTAATACCTTTACGTATTAGCGCAAAATCTCTGTAACAATACACGGATACATATTTGGAACGATAAAAATAAAGTTCATAAGGAAAACAATACGCTAACCGAACGAGTGATGTGGAGTATAATGATTACAAGAGTTTTCCTATGGAATGAACGCACTTGGAGGACCTTCTTATCTTCTAAAATTGTCTATGAGTCGTACTTGGTGGTTAAAAGCTCTTTGAAAACCGAATGTTAGGTTTTCTATATATGGTCTTTGAAAACAGGTCGATACGGCGTATCGAGTGAGACCAATACGACATATCGAGGTAATTTAGCGTAGGGTCCATGATTAAAATATTCTAGAATATTGATCAAACGTCATCCAATACGTCGTATCGTTTCACATGGATACGGCGTATTGGTGTCTTCTCGTCATGGATGGCTTGTAAAGTTAGGACTTGGATACGCCATATTTGCTGATGTGAATACGGCGTTTTAATACTAAAACATGCTTGTTCTTCTTGTTGATCAAAGTATCATATATGGCGTATTGTAGAAGTGAATACGACATATGCATCAAAGTCAGGAAATGGTCTTGAATTCGTCTAAGTCTTGGGATATGGCATATCTGTCTAGAATGATATGGTGTATTGGTGTCAGAATCAATATACTTCTTTGGACTTTGTCAATTTAGCTCCAAAACACGTCCTTTATGCTAGCTTTCACCAATTTCTCGATAATAACTGAGATTTACAGAAATAAACGATTAAGTATCAATTCTCATATTAAATGATATAGAACGAGCAATATAAACATGATAAATGATGCTATAAATTAGTCTTTATTTGATATCATCCAATATCCCCCACTTGAATCTTACTTGTCCTCAAGTAGACTTTAGATAAAACTTATGAAAACGCATCCTAAACATTTGGCTAGGATTTTTCTATTTAAGCTTTTATGTTCAATATCTAGTGCACATCAAACACCTCACGAAATAGGAACTGTAATCACTCACACTCAACTAATTTATGTGGTAACATTTAGTAGATCCCTTAATTGCTCGGTCGTGACGATTATTCTATCATAAGCTTGGGAAGGATACACATCTCCACCACTAAAGCTAAGGAGTAATTAGTCTAAAAAGGTAACTTGAGTGAATACGATAAGGCTTGAGGGTTAATCAGTCTTTTTAATCTCTATTGATACCAATATTCCAGAAAAGAGGAAAAAAACAAATGCACGCCCAAATCCATGACCGCGAAACTTGTGATTTATCAATTCCTTAACTCAAATAAGCTAAAGAGTGTGATTAATAATCTTCACCAATAATTTTAAACCAACGAAGGCGACAAAACCGTACATACATGTTCAAATATATGAAAAAGACATATATGATTGCTCGATTCCCTCATTCGAGTAAACTAAATGTTAGGATGAAGAATGATATAGGGTAGGGATTAGGCATGAGAAATATTTATACTTGGTGTAAAAGTAAAAACAACAAACGGGTAGATTAAGTCCAATAAATAAACAATAATGTTGCTAGTTACTTTCTCGATCACAACCTTGAAAAAGACATAAATTACCGACTAACTCATGCTTTAACACGGAAAACACAGGCTTTGTTTGGTAGACACGAATTAGACTTACTGATTTATTAATCATCATTCCATAAAAAACAAACCTAGTTGGCGTTCTCATAACAACCAACTCTCATTCGTTCCATAATATAGTTGAACAATAGTGGCGATATCTCGACTAACACAAAAATACTAAGTTGGTTAATTGGCGACCAACTTCTAGTAATATATAACAAAACTTTACATCTTTGGTTTATAACACGTACCAACGAATAATCGATTAGCTCAAAATATAAATTTAGTTAAGTTTAGGCGAACCGGTGATCTCACAATTCTCTCATTTTCTTCGCTCTTTTTGTATTTTTTTTCATTATTTTAAACAAATCAAATTGAAAACTAGTAAGGATGTAAAGTTTCACCAATTCACTATAATAATAAATCTGGATAATATTTCCATAAAGCTCAAAATTCATATATAAAAATAATAGTGAAAGTAGTAAATACACGAAAAACAAAAATAACTACTTTCACATTCCCATTGCATTGTGCAATTCCCGACCTAACCAAAGATGCGAAATACGCACACGAACACCGGAAAATACACACTTTTACAAAAGTAACTAGAAACCAACCATAGACTTCAATCTATTGGGTTGGCTATGGTGTGAAACAAATTTGTATTGGTGTAAGAAACGAAAGAAATGACTCTGAAGTTTTTTTTTTTTTTTTTTTTTTTTTTTTTTTTTTTTTTTTTTTTCTTTTTTTAGTGTATCTTACTCTAATAATGAGAGTAACAAAAGGGTTTTATACATAAGTTAACTAACCAGTGTAGTTACTTAATATAACATAACATAGGCCATTTGATTTAAACCAAGAAATTTACCAATCTAGATAATTCACTCCAATTATATCAAAAATACTCATTATGGTGGTCTCGAATAATATACCAAGCCAAGTTCTAAATATACTACAAATCACCGACACACTCATATATTTTGTAGAATTTTGGTAGAATGGGAGAAACGAAATATGCTTAATTCTCACAATATGGAAATAATATATATGTGTGCGGGTTATGCAACTATTGATCTTACAAAAACATGCTAAATTGCTTTAAATTTAATCATAAATTATGCATAATTTTGAAAAATAAGGACAAATAGTGTTTTAATTCTCCTCCCCCAACTTGAGATATACAACACTCACGTTTTATAAATACATCATTAAAAACAGGAAATATAAAGAATTGGAACGAGAACTCCCATGAGATTTTCTCGGTTTGATCCTCCATGATGAGTTTGTGATCAACTTTTTATTTTTCATCTGTGTAAAGGCGTCTGGATACCCACATGGCTCCAACACAAAGAAAATCCCATATTATATGTATACCACCATATCTTTCATCTTCTTAGTACTTATCCCGTGTTAACATGCATAAAATTACAGCAAGTGTTTCTCCAAATAATCGTTGGTTAGAAAACGAAAATAAAAACTAAAACTGACAGATCAGTCGATACGCCATACCCATAGTTATGGATATGCCTTATTGAGCCTGTAAATATTAAATAGATACAGGTCAGAGGCCAAATATGCCACATTTAGTTTACTGAATACGCCGTATTGACAATCTGATAATAAAGTTTTACAAAATGAAGAAAAATAAAAGATAAATTGTCCATGTAAATCAATACGTCGTATCCATGGAACTGAATACACCGTATCGATATACTAGGCAGATAGACATGGCACAAAATTTGAAATAACATTCTGGGTTGTCTCCCGACAAGCACTTTTATTTATTCGAGAGTCTTTAAGTTATCTCATCTTCAGTTTCTATGTTGTCCTTGTCACGAACCACCCTTCATCTTTCTTGTGAAAAATGTCTTGATAAACTTGTGACACATTTTTTTGGTTCGTAGCCAAATGTCGTACTCATACATCTTTATAGTTGTGTATTCTTCTAATGGTCCAAATGAGTACTTGATAACTTTGAATTTCTCGGACATGAACCTTGGTGGTTTCTTGTACGGGATTCAAAGTAATATACACTTCCTTTCCTTAAATACATCTTTCTCCTCATCAACAAAATATGATTCATCATTTGAAAGCAAATAGTCTTTTAATCCTTGCATATCTCCTTCACTCTCTAATTTCAATAGCTCATGAGGAATCTCTATGAGATCACTAAAGGTTTTGCAAATATTATCTTAGGAGTTGTGATTGGAATCAACTTTAGTACTTATATAAGTAATTGGTGTGTCTTCATTGTTCTCCTCATTCGGTGAATAATCACTTTATTCTTCGTTACTTGACTCATACCCATCATGAAGCTTTTCCCAATCCTTCTCTAGTTTCCATTTCAATCTTTGATCAAGTTTACTATAATCATCAAAACTCCTATGTACCCATTCAAGAAACGTCAAATTCTCTACGCCTTCAGATTCATTTTCGGATTCAAGTCTTGCTTTTTTTAAGGCTAAATTCTTCAACTCGCTATCTTCAATCAAATCATACCAATCATAATCTTGGAAATAAATGTTATTTCCAACTCTCTTCATACCTGGAAAATCTCCTCCATTACAGTATCCACCCTTTCCCAGTTACAAGTTGGCCATGATTTTTGTCCATTTATGAAGCGAATAGGTTTGCATTCATGATCCATCTTATTCTCTTCCCATGGTTTTTCGTGAACCTATGGCGTTTGGCTATTCCACTCATATAGCCAGGAGTTCTTAAAATCATCATATGTCTTTATCCTGATAAATCTACAATAAGTACATCAATTTCAATCTGTAGAAGATGGTTAAACTCCTTGAATCCCTTGCATAATGGTGTCTCATATTCAAAGATGTTGGTTTCAATTCTAAAAATCTCAGCAACTTCATCATTCTCTCCTAAATCCTAAAATTTGTTCAGAAAGGCTCGTCTTCCTCACTAAATTCCTCTTCATCAGTAAGTTCTTCCTCGTCATCTCCTCTTGACTAATAAAATCATAGTGCATTTTTGGTGTAATCATCCATTTCTTGTAGTTGCAAAACTTAGAAGCTAACCATTGCGCGAACTCAGGATCGTGGGTGTTTAACTCCTCATAATTGATTATACCTTCTAGTTCTCTTTTCCTCATGATTTCCACATATTCATTGAATTGTTCTTTGTAGCTTCTAATAAACCATTCATTAAGAAACTTCACCCTTGTTATTTCATCAATCACCTTTCCATTTCCGAATTTAAAACCAAGCCATTGCTCGAAAGTCACATCAATAAGCCTAGAAAGCTTATCTCCTTCACAAATTATAGCTTCAGCATATAAATGTTAATTTTCATCATAGCACTTTCGCGGTTCAAACATTTCCATATGATCATTTACCAAATTGATGCTTTGTTCATCATACGGGAAATATGAAGGCTTAACAGTTTCTTCAACCTCAAGCTTATTAACATTTTACAATAGTGGCCAAGGTTCCCAAATGTTATTCATCTTGATAAGGTACCTTGTGCATTCGTGTTCAAAATGGATCGTATCTTCCTCAACGGTTGTCTATTCTAAACCTTCAACTTTAATTTGAGGCCATATAATCATCATCTCCATGGGGTTGTAATTCAAGATCGCTTCCCAAGTCAACAAATCATCCTCCATGTTACTTAGACGCCTAAAGTCATCGAATGTCATACTAAGAGGTGTATCTCAAGTAAAAATCAGCTTCGATCTCTAGTATGTTTTCAGATTCACCCTCAAATTCATTTTTTCCGCCAAATACTATGATTTCCTAAACGGACTCTCCGTGCATTGCTTTATCATTCTCATATCTTCCATAGACAAGTATTCTTTAATCGTGATTCCTTCCATTCAGAGTTACTGAAAAGAATCAGAAAATTTTCAGTAGGATAGGTTTGGAGGAAAGAAAATAAAGAAAACTAAACACGAACACGAAATATAAAAAATAAAATTTGATGTTGTATCAGATGATCGATACACCGTATTCAGTAAACTGAATACGCCGTATTGAAATTTATAGTTTAACCTAAACTGTTTTATTCTAAAATTTAAATACGCGGTATTGAATAATTCTAATACGACGTATTTTAGATTTAAAATTCAGGATTTTGTTTTAAAAATTGAATACGCCGTATACACAGAAGTAGATATGTCGGATTGATTTTAAAGTTTCAAAAATTCTATATAAAACAGGATCCGCCGTATTCAGAAATATGAATACATCGTATCTGAATAATTAAATTTGATACGCACTATAAGTAAAAAAAACAGAATACACTGTATCCGAATATTGAATACGCAATATTGGTTAAATCAGAAAGATGGTAAACTAGCATATTTGCAGTAATATGCAAAAAACGCAATACAAAAATCAAGAAAAAAAAAAAAAAAAAAAAAGGACTCTAAAAACACAAAATCTAATTAAAACACAAAATCTAAATTAAAATACCAATAAAAAAGTATTAAATAAATTCACTACCCGGCACCGATGCAAAAACTTGATGCGTCATTTAGTATAGGTAATTATATTATCAAGTTTTACTGTTTATATTTTGCCAACTTAACCTATTAACTAACACTAACAGGCAGTGTACCCGATCAATTATAGGTTCGTTGGTAGCTAGGGTGTCAATCACTAAGAGTGGACGCTAACACTTAAGCTAATGGTATTCTAATTATCTAAATTAACCTAATTTAACCTAAAATAACGTAAGGGGCTTTTTAGCCTGAGAGACTAGCACGAGTTTTGGTTTATCATAAGCTAATAAGACAAATAACGCACAAAAGTAGATAACGATAAAGAATGGGTCAAGCTCTTATGTACGGAAAACGTATTAACTAAGTCATTAGATAAAATGCTAGATTTGTCTATTTGTGCAATAGTTGTACTACTTTCGATGGTGTTTTTCTATCTTAAGCTAGGTGGTCTTCTCCCTAAATTCGAGGCTTATGAGTCGGTCAATCCTATAACCATTAACCAAACCCGCATAAAGCCCTACACAATCGATTATAATATATCTAGGCTACTATATCGTGACTAAGGCGAACAACGAGTGCTTTACCAAATTATGGCCTAATGGGATATCTACATACTAGTAGCCTATTATCTACTTAACTACTAAAGGAAATAGAACATTTTTAAATATAGCCTAAGATGTTCTTAGTCTATTATTCACTTAACCTATATCAGAAACATGATGTACCAATAGTACTAGTGATCTAGTCATATATGTAATTTCTATGATTATCTATCCTAAATCCAGCTTAATTTCAACTTAACATTATTACCGCAATAGTGAAACAACACTATATCTATAGGCCTAAACCTATTATCAACGTAACACAATCCAAATAACAATGAAACATGACTATATCTATAGACTAAATCTAGTTGAATAACAAATAAACAATAATCAAGCACATAAACGAGTATGAAGTGATAAACATAATCAACATGCAATCGAAAGAGTAAACAACCGATATAAATAAATCAAAACATTAAATTGTCATAAACTTGGCTAATATCTACATGTATTAGTCCATAATCTCTGTAACAATACACAGATACATATTCGGAACGCTTAAAATAAAGTCCATAAGAAAAACAATACGCTAACCGAACGAGTGATGTGGAGTATAACGATTACAAGAGTTTTCCTATGGATTGAACGCACTCGCAGAACCTTCTGATCTTCTAAAATCATCTATCAGTCGCACTTGGTGGTTAAAAAGCTCTCTAAAAACTGAATGTTAGGTTTTCTATATATAGTCTTCGAAAACAGGTCTATACGGCGTATCGGGTGAGACCAATACGGCGTATCGAGGTAACTTAGCGTAGCGTCGATGTTTATAATATTCTAGCATATTCATCAACCGTCATCCAATACGTCGTATGGTTGCACATGGATACAGCGTATTAGTGTCTTCCCGTCATTGATGTCTTGTGAAGTTAGGACTTGGATACGTCGTATTTGCTTATGTGAATACGGCGTATTAATACTGAAATGTACGTGTTCTTCTTGTTGACCAATGTTTTATATACGACCTATTGTAGAAGTGAATACAGCGTATGCATCAAAGTCAGGCATTGGTCTTGAATTTGTCTAAGTCTTGGGATACGACATTCTGTCTAGAATGATATGGCGTATTTGTCTCAGAATCAACAAACTTCTTTGGACTTAATCGATTTAGCTCCAAAACACGTCATTTGTGCTAACTTTATCACCAATTGCTCGATAATAACTGAGATTTACACAAATAAACGATTAAGTACCAATTCTCAAATAAAATGATATAAACTTGATAAATGATGCTATAAATTAGTCGTTATTTGATGTCATCACATCGTCAAGACTGGTCTAGCCCGACTTGGAGATGTTGGATCCACTGATGTGGAAGGTTTTTCAACTTTGCCATCTACCATTTCGAGTATAAAATAATTTTCAATAACTTCTAACCAAAAACCAACGGAACTATTTTATTATGTGGGAGATCAAATTAAATTGCAACCATAGAGCATACTAAGAAGAACCTCGGATCTTGATACCACTTGTTGTGGAATAATCTTGACAATATCCCACCGACTAGAGTGTGAATGTTTCAGCACCACAACCATACCCCAAACTAGCTTATTGAAAATTAGACACTATAAAAAGGAACAAAAGAATGTAACACCAACAAATTATATACTACAACAATAGAAAAGATGAGTAAAAACACTACAAGATTGTGTGTGTTTTTGGTGTGCTTGAAAACAGAAACCAAGCCATTTATTTATAAGCTTCAAATGAGTGATCAACTTGCTAGCAGTTTGGCTTCAGCTTGCCAATATTCTCAAGTTGCAAGATCTTTGTAAAACTTTGATAATATTCTATGATGGAACCTCCATCCAATTGAGCCAATATTTAACATTAGTGACTTCTTATATTAGCACATTAGGCTTATGGATGCTGATTGTAAAACAGATCATCTCACATATATATATAGATCAACAATTTGTTAAGAAGTTTGCATGAAAAAAAACACTGAGTTCATATTCAACACATTACGTAACATAATTTCAAGCTCTTCAAATTGATTTCGAATCATTAATTGTGACCATGTGATACATAGTGATGCTGGAAATGGCAGTAGTAAACTTGGATTACGCGAAATCAAATTACTTTCTCATATAGAGACTCGGTTCCACACAAACATGGATTACGCAAGTAATTAATTAAGTGATTGAATTATCACTGAATTAATTAACGAAGACTTTTTTTGTTTCACTCAATTAAGTGAAGTTAGAATTAAGGGTTCTCACAAGATATTTTTTGTTTTTTCTTTTTTCTTTAAAGACAAATTGAACAAAGATATATATTTATTGGGTTAACTGACGTGATGTATCATTATATTAGGGTATATAGTCATTTCGGGTAAAATTTTGATGGATAATCTATTTTAAAAAGTCGAATAAACCTTACATTGCACAAAAATTAAATTCAATACCTTAAAATTGAGAAAAAAAAGTTGGGTATCTAAATTTAAATTGTACTAAAATTAAATAAGCTTCTTTTTTGTTGCGATTTGTCGTTTCTTTAATTAAATAAGTTAGAATTTCGCCTTAACGCATGAGGTATGTTATCAACGCTTTGTTAGCTTTGTATATACACTGACACATGACACAAGCTTCGTGAATTAGTCTGCAAGAAGTTTAGACATCGTGATAAAACAAAACATGTGTTTCCATATATAATACTCCCTCCGTCCCAAAATATAAGTCCACTTTGAAATTTTTTGTTGTCTTAAAATTAATGCCCACTTTCAATTTCAATCAACCAAAATGCTTTTAAGTAGGTGAGGATAAATTGTTATTGGTTAATATTGTATGGGCCCCACATTTCTTAAATTTTGTGAAATATGAAAGTGGACCTATAATTTGAGACGGAGGGAGTAATTAAATTTTGATTACTTAAATAATATTTCAATAGTGACTAGATCAATATGTCATATAATTCGTTATTCCTAGATGAAAAAATTACACGTTTGGTCCTTATGGTTTGCCCAAAATAACAACTTTAGTTCCTAAGTCGTTTTTATTACACAAGCAGTATCTAATTTTGAAACTATGCACGCTTTTGGTCCCTATTTTGGATGAGCGTTAGTTAAGTCCGTTAAGTATTTTGCGTTGTTAGTCCTTCGTTAATAATTTTTGCACCGTTAGTCCTTATTTTTTAAAATATAGTTTTTCCCAGTTAGTCCCTCCGTTAATAATAGTTATCGCCCGTTTTTTTACGTTGTTGTCCGTTTTTATCCGTTTTCTCCCGTTTTTTTTCGTTTTTCGTCCGTTTTTTACGTTTTTATCCCTTTTCGTTTGTTTTTATATGTTTTCGTCCGTTTCTTTACGTTTTTGTCTGTTTTATCGTTTTTTGTCAGTTTTTTTATCCGTTTGCGACTGTTTTTTTACGTTATAATCAGTTTTCGTCCGTTTTTTTTACATTTTCGCCTATTTTTTTACGTTTTTGTCCATTTTTTTTCCGTTTTCGCCCGTTGTTTTACGTTTTTGTATGTTTTTTTCCTTTTGGGTTCGTTTTTTATCTGTTTTCGCCCGTTTTTTAACGTTTTTGTCTGTTTTTATCCGTTTTCGTTCATTTTTTTTCACAAAAAATTTGAATTTTTTCACAAATTTGAAAAAAAAAATTCCAAAAAAATTTTGAAAAAATAAATTGGGAAAAAAATATTTTCGAAAAAACAAAAAAAATTTGAATTAAAAAAAAAAATTGAAAAAAAAACGGACATATTTTTTTTTAAAGATTTAAAAAAAAAAAAATATTTGAAAATTTTTATTTCAAAAATTTTTTTTGAAACTTTTTATTCAATTTTTTTTTTGAAATTTGAATTTTTTTTTATATTTTTTTTCGGAAATATTTTTTTTCCATATTTTTTTTTTGGAAAATTTTTTTCTTTTTGGAAAAAATTTTCAATATGTTGAAATAATACAAAAACGAAAGAAAAACGGACAAAATGTAAGAAAAACGGAAAAAAACGGATGAAAACGTAAAAGAACTGACGAAAAAGATTAAAAAACGAACGAAAACGGATAAAAACGTAAAAAAACGGACGAAAAACGAAAAAAAAGGGGGAAAACGGATGGATAAAAACGGACGAAAACATATAAAAACAGACGAAAAGGGATAAAAACGTAAAAAACGGACGAAAAACGAACAAAAAAAGGGGGAAAACGGATAAAAACGAACGAAAACTGATAAAAACGGACAAAAACGTAAAAAAATGGGCAATAACTATTATTAACGGAGGGACTAACTGAGGAAAACTATATTTTAAAAAATAAGGACTAACGGTGCAAAAATTATTAACGAAGGACTAATAGCGCAAAATACTTAACGGACTTAACTAACGCCCATCCAAAATAGGGACCAAAAGCGTGCATAGTTTCAAAATTAGATACTGCTGGTGTAATAAAAACGACTTAAGGACTAAAGTTGTTATTTTGGGCAAACCATAAGGACCAAACGTGTAATTTTTTCTTCCTAGATTTAAGTTTAAGTTTGGTAACCAATAACGAACCAGTATCCCAATGCAACCAATCTACAGTTGCCAAATTATTCGAATCAACAAGTCAAAAGATTATCTTTTCATGTTTTACAAGCAATATCCCACCTAATACACATAACATGGCAAAATGTTGTTCGAGTTAGTTGAAATTCAAAGCTAACTTATCAACTATAAATTCGTATTCTTCCTTCACTCTATACACAACCATTTTCATAGCATTACAAAAAATCATATTTTTAAAAAGTTACACATGGCTTTTCGGTGCTTAGTTTTCGCTTTGGCTGTGGCATTGTGCTCTGTAGTGGTGCCTGTTTACTCACAAGTTAATCTCCCATGCTCGCCTTCGATGATCACTAGCTTTACTCCATGTTTGAACTTCTTGAACAATAGTACGACTAATGGTACTGCTACACCAACCACCGATTGTTGCAATTCACTTAAGTCCCTCACAAGTGGTGGGACGGAGTGTTTATGCCTTATTGTTACCGGGAGTGTACCCTTTCGAATTCCTATCAATCAGAGTCTAGCCATTTCTCTGCCCCGTGCTTGTAACATGCCCGGTGTTCCACTTCAGTGTAAAGGTTGGTACATCATTAATATAATTCTAAAATCTCTCCAAAAATGTTGTAATTGAACATGTTATCATTGTTTCAAACTCCTACTATACTAATTTATAATTTCATTTTTAAAATTGCAGCTCCTGCCCCTTTTTCTCCAACAGGTAATCATGGATCACAACAACAAAGTAGCACAATATGTTCACTTCAGTTTGCTACTTTTTTTGTTTTACTATCTATGATAATGTAGGGTTGTTAACTCTGCATTGTTGCTACATATTTGCATTTTGAAGAATAATTTGATTTAGTGTAGTTTAGAGAGTAAAACGGTAAAATTGTAAAATTTGCACACATAATCTTTATGTTGCATATGTAAAAATGGACAGGTCCTGCTGCTTTGGTGCCAGCACAGGCTCCTGGAAGTTCATCTACTGTCCCAGAGGCTTTATCACCAACTTCGACACCTGTATCAAATACAACACCTTCCTTAACACCTGAATCAGACACGACACCCAACTTGACACCACCAACTACCGGTGTGGATTCTGGAGTCCCAACCACCAATGCAGGCAGCCGTCCCACTGTAACGCCTTCAGCTGCTGCATCCACTGATGCCAATTCACTATTTATCCTAGCTGCCTCTGGAGCTACTGTCATTGCATATTTCATGTTGTTCTAGAGTCTAGACATCTACGACATTGATTATTTACATACTGTGTATCATTTCTTTGTTACATTCTTTTGCGAAGCTTCATTTTTAGTATATATATATATATATATCATCCAGGATTCCAGTATCGTGTATCACATTTCATTTGGAAATAAAAATACATAATTCATACCTTCTTTAACTTTTCCATAATTATCTGTCTTAGCAGTATCGTTTAGTTAACTCAAGGACGAACTTGTTTGTTAATTCGCTTAACTGAACAATGATCCCGTTAAATTCTTACAAAGTACAAAGGTTAATTGTATTTCTTAGTATGACTATTCCTAATTTCAAGTTTCTGAAAAATATTCTTTGGCTTTTCTACTTCTCTACTTCTTGTTGTTATGTCAACTCAAAAAGTATGAATCTGGTTACAAAGAATACTAGGATTAAAACCCTAACAAAGTCACAAAAGATGCTTCAGATAAAATCTGAAAGGCAATCTAGTGATAAAAAATTTAAGAGTCTTAAATATGAGGTCTCAAGTTTGAATCCTATTAGCTATAAACTCCTTGAGGCCTGTAGGCAACCTAGCCATATAGTTCGAAACTCTAAAAGGCTAGTGATTTACCAGACTACATAGGTATTGCGAGATGGTGTGTTGAGTCCGGAGTTGACCTGCCAGTCACAAAGATAACTCGGTGGGGGTTCCCTCGTATAGTACAAAAAAGAAAAGAATAGAAGAATTGGCACGTTAGAGTTGCTCATGTTGATGACAACACATAATTTCTCAATTTAGCTCAACAATTAGACTTTTTGCATGACAGAACCTTAGAAATTAACAAATGTTTATGAGCAACAAAAGGTAAGTATATAATTTTCAAAATTTTTACCTTTATTTTACGCTTATGTTAATGCTTAATATATCCAAACAACTCTAAACCCCACACATTACATAATTCAGATCAACTACGAGATTTCTGTTGAGTTTAAGATACATGAAAACAATAAAATCATGTAGACACCACAGAGTACACAGCGGAAGACTTAAAATCATAACAAATAAATAATTAACTGAAAGATGCATAACGTACATCTTGTAAATGGTTAGATCTCTTGAACAAAGCAGATGAAGTGGTTTAAAGAGTTGTCCCTTACCGTTTTACAACTCAAACCAATTGGTGTAAGAATAGTGTCTTACAACCACAGTTTTGTACACACGAATTAACCGCGAATCAAAGCGATTGCTAGATCTAACACAAGTCCTTGTTTTATGAAAAACAAAACCAAAAACACCCTTTGGAGGGGAATTTCGGCCGAAGTAAGCAAGAGAGAGGAGAGGAAAGATCTAGGGTTAATTCAGTGCACAAAGTTATGAAAAAACCTTAACCCTAGCCTTTGTATATATAGTGAACTAATATCTTGAAAGAAAAGTTAGGGTTTGGGCTTGGAGAACCCACCCTTGGCCGGTCATAATAGAGGGAACAAAGGGAACCCGAATCTTTTCCAAATTTAAGATATTCACCATATATTCTCTCATTTTACATTTAACGGTCGTTAGTCATTTCCGTTAAATACTTAACGATCGTTAGACGGACTTAATGTGTAATAATTAATCGTAATCATTAACATTAATTATTAACTTTAATTCTCATTCGCTAATGTGTGCAATCCCGTGGTCACGAGTTCAAATCCGGACATTCACGTATTTATAAATATATACATTTCCAACAGCTACCACTTGGATATGTTTACAAAAGGTGTAATGATATTCGTTAACGTCTAGCAACACGCCAATGCCCCCGGTACAACTCGTGTATGGTTTTCTGGAGAAAAACCAAGTTTCGATGATTCATCATCATATTCATCCTTTTGTTTCTAATACCATGTTAATAAGAATATGGATCCCACTCATTTCTTAATTAACTATTCTGTTTCTCGCTTTATATGATTAATCAAGATTACCAATTCTTCTGAACAAATTCCAGAAGACCTTGGGCATGGCCATGCAAACATCTTGACAACCCTACGAGGGGCCCAGCAGTATTATACTTCAAATTAAATTTGAAGGAAACAAATCATGTTTTGACAATGAGCAGGATTCATAAATTTCGCAACACTTCTGAAAACAACCCTTATAACTACCAGTTACGTATAGCGTTAGATTGCTTCACAAAAATGCAATACATCCATGACATATCTCTGGTATCTCAAGTCAGAGGATAAATATTCATGATGTACTTAATGACTAAGATCCATAAAGTACCATCATGTGGGTGGGATAAGTCCTATACTCAATCCATTGAATATCATCTGAAATTAGTCATGCTACGCATCAATATACATTCAAGTATATTCTAACTAATACTCAGATTTGTCTTAATTCAATATCATTCCCATGTTATTGATCGACAACGGACTATTTAGAATAACTTAAGTTATTCAAGGATTTAAACATGCAAATACAGGATAACATTATAATAAATGAATAATAAACATAACAAAATACTTTATTTCATTTGAATAATAATGTTTACAATATCCTTTATCCAAATACTAAATAGATCAATGCATGATAATTCTTAGTTAATGAATTTTGCCTCAAGTCATGATAATCATACGTGTTGACAGGGCATAATTTTAACTAACTTTGATCTATAGGAATTTTGAGAATACTTATTTCAAGAATCCAATAAGTGAATTTCTTGTATGTGTTTACACATATCTTGATATTGTCATATCATTCCATAAGGTGCGTGATAACCTGAACCACCCTTTTATGACAATCATCTTCCCAAACTTTAAAGTTTAAAGTATTATTTATTCTTTAATGTATAATGCAACTATGCTCTTAGTTGAGCATAACTAGTCAACATGGTCATCATCAAGTACACCATGACTAGAATTGAGTGTCATCTCAATTATACTAGCATCATTATGTACAACAATATGATCTTTAAACGTCCGTAAACTTTGAACAGTTATAGTGTAATGTTGGTGCCTACCAAAACTCAAGTTTGTTGGCAATGATAATTATGAAACAATTGCCATATTTTCATCTATAGAATCTAGGAGCATATCCAGACTGTGGAATGTGATTCTAAATCCAAACATATTCCTTTAAAATATTTATTACACTAACAACTTTCAATGTTGTCTAATCATCTTGTAATAAAGCATGACACAACAATTTTACAACATGATGTACATGATGAATCTTCAAGTTAGACTTTAAGATCTCATTATATATCCATCATGTTCTATTAGACTCATTTATTTATCGCATATGTTTATAATAATAAACATATATTCCAAGGTTGTATGTCTTATTTCCAAATCTTACAAACGGAGTTTCATTCCCAACTAAAACTTAATTTAGGTGGAATGTAGTTGCCCATACAACATATAAGATTTAAAAATAATACTCCCACTAGCTTTCAGGAATACTCATGAGCTATCTCATTTTAATTAGGGAAAATGACGCAAATAGAACGCGCGCCCTGATGCATATCACTTTCTGGACCACTTTTATTTATAATTTGAAAATGGACCAAGGGCAACCGCTGTCATTGGGCAACTCATCGAAATTGTGACACGTGTCCCGTATGTGTAAGGTATTGTTTTTTGGCGAACGAAAAAGCGGTGGGCAACCGTATTTTTTAAAAAGGATTTTTTGGTCATTTTACATTACATAGAACGTACACAATTGAATAGTGAAAGTACATTACATATGTATTCAAAATCAATTTCCCACTCGCAAAAAAACATTCATAGTTACCGGTTTTATCTGTTTTTGCTTCTCGCATAAAAACATTTTAACTAAGTTGTTTTCACAAATGAGACCGTCTTCTTCGTCAGTCCCTTTTTTCCTTGTATCGTCGGTTATGTCACCAGCTATAAAGGTACACTGTTGAGTGCATCCCACATTGGATTGATCAAGTTTGTTTAAAAAATGTGGCCAAATATGGTACGTAAATATTTTCCTCGTTGTTTATTGTATATTATTTATTTCCAATTGGTTATATGCTTCAACAAATCGATGTTGTTATTCGATTAATACCTTTGATTTCTCCTCTTTTACGTCTGTCTGATTCGTAGTTATGTAGTGTATAATACGGTAGATGTCGTCTGTTAGGTATGTAACTTAACCTGGTTCATTAAAAAATTTAGTGGCACTCTCTAGACTAATAAGGAGTGGTTTATATGCATTGTATACGCAATTGTTTACGGCGTTGGTATAGATTCCATCCATGGTTTGATTTAAATTGTATTTTTTTTTACCTTTTTTAGGACTATGAAGCTAAGTTAATCATTACCAGTAAACTGAACTACTTTTGGTTGATAAAGCAAAAGTTAGACGCAAGACGCCGCGTCTTGTTTAGGAATACCTGCTTTGGAATATGGATTGATCTGTTGTTTTTTGAACATGAAACGCACATCATAGATTATATGCTAAGGAAACAGCATAAAGTCGACGATTCTCACTATGATATGCCCTTCATTTATTACATTGAAGGGCATGCTTTACATTTTGGTCGTCGTGAGTTTTGTCTAATGACCGGTCTGCGGTTTGGATCTGTAAGCTTTGGGTTGTATACATCCGGTTCTTTAAATTTTCGTAACAGGGTATTTCCTGACAAACAAGGGTATATTCTAACCAACTTAGATGTTATTGGTGTTATCGAGGATGAAGAGCGGTTTGGACAGATATCTGATGAAGATGCTATACGTCTTTGTCTTTTGTTAGCCTTAGAGGTGATCTTAATGGGTCGTTTGTTGACATGCGAGGTGGATGATACACTGATGAGGTTAGTTGATAATCTAGATGATTGGAATGATTTTCCATGGGGTGAGCATATTTGGACTCATTTATACGACCAACTTCATAATGTATTTGATAAGCACGTGGATGATCACCTTTTAAGATTGAAGAAAGATCCAAAGCATTGTCCAACATACACACTGTCTGGATTTGTGTTTGGGTTTCAGGTATCCATTTTCCAACTTAACATTTTTACTGATTTGTATATAAGTTTATGTTTTATTTTCATTTTTTATTTTTTTATTCTCATAGGTGTGGATCCTTGAGTCGTTTGAAAAATCTCATGCTTGGTGGATTAAACATCCAAATGTGATACCAAGAGCACTTGCCTGGTCTAGGAAGTCCATCTTTAAAAGAACTGGTCGTTCGAACCTTTTTTCAAACGTAAGCCAGTTAAACTTTGTTGTTATTTATTTATTGTTTATAGGTAAAAAAAGTAAACCTACACACAAAATTAGATGTTCCATTTCCACCTATCTAAGCACACAATATCTTATCAGACTCAGATTCTTCATCAAATGTTTTTTATATGTCTGCCTTTCTTTTCATTCTACCTTGAGGCTTGCCTTTGATGGCCAAATGAATTTCAGAATCAGCAGTGGATGAACAATTGGATTAGTTGATTTAGTACACTGCAAATTAAGCCTATATGCTCCTCTCTACTTTTAAACTTCAATGTTGGATCTGCAATCCCTATACCCTTTCCAATATCAGGTTCAGTAACTACACCTTTCTGCACAGTTTCACCAATCTGTAGACTCTTAGCAATAGTTTTGGGTGCAGGGATAGGGTCAGATTGCTTTAAGTTGACCAATTGTATGGCAACCTCATTCCCAGGCTTATTTTGGTTTCGGTGCTGGTGTTATTGTGGTGCTTATAATTGTAGCAGATGTTGCCTCTGGGCTTGAAACGTTTGAATTGGCAGTGGCTATAATAATACCAGCAGTTGTTGCAGCAGTGGTTACTTCAATACTATCAGCGGATGCAGCAACACTGGCAATGATTGCCTGCACCACTTCCTTATCCTTTTCTTCAACTGCAGCCTTTAAAGAATCATACAGTACTGCTTCTTTACCTTCGATGCGTCGCCTGAATTTGTACTCTCACTCCTCCCCTGTTTGGATGCATAATCTAAAATTTTAATCATATTGCAGGTTGCCTTCTTTCCCAGTTTCTTCACTTTCCTGAATGCATGGAACCTTGGCCTTCTTAGTCTCTCCGAAACACTTACCCTATGCTTTGAACCTCCTGATTATTTCAGCGCGAGTTGTTGTCGAATTTTTAAGACCAGTGATCTTTGACTCCAGACTTGTGAATATATCCGTCAATATGAGATTGAGTTTCAAATTATCCTGACCCAACTTGACCTGTGTAACCTGGTCCAACAAGTGGATCATTGGAATTGTCATCATGTAGAAAGCCATTAGTCGTCAAATCATGTTGGTGTTCCAAACTACCCTCATCTATTCGAGATGTGTCTAACATTGCATCAGACCTAGCCTGAACATCCATGTCCCCCAAATTAGCCAGTTGTCTAGGGATTCCTTCACCTGTGTTGAATTGCAAAGAACTATTCACATAAGGAGTTGCCATTGGTTCGGTCGTTCTTACGTTTCCACTGCCCTGCCTCAGCAGTGATTTGGGGAATAAATATGTTATCACCAAAAAGTTACAAAACAGCTCTTATAGTTTCCACAATCATCAGAAACTAACTAGCAGTTATTTGCCAGAACTAGCAGTGTTTTCAAGCTAGCTAGCAGTGGAAATATTATTTGCAGTGATTGCCCAGAACTAGCAATTTATGACTTTAATTACGAATCCCTTATAAAATGTTGTCGTATGTATCTCAAAGTAATTAACTAAACCATATATTTTTTTTAACCATTACTGAACTTTAGGATTCAACTACAATTACTGATCTGAGACCTACTATACATGAGTTCCAATGTGCATGGTGGATAGATAGCCAATATTTTTTCAATGACTACGTTCCCAGATCGCCGATCAGGACCCAACACAGCCTTGTTGATACCTACTTTTTGAGGCTGGAAAAGTCACGGCAACGTGCGAAAACTGGTTTGAAAGTAAATTCAAAACAATGCAAGAGTGGAAGTAGTTCCAGAACAAAAAGCCTTAAGGATCATGTAATTTCCGGTCTGAATCGCCAAGTTTTTAAACTTGAGTGTATTATTCAGGTTCTCTTTATATTCATTATAATATAAGAATAGTAGATTCACTTTTTTTTAACATCACCTGCCGGAATTTCCTAACACTTAGACCTTGACAGGTTCTTGCACATGACAGAACTGGTGGTCTTCGGGTATTCCTTTCAACTAATCTATAGTTATTTCTCGCTGCCATTGTTTATTTTTAGAAATTTCATGCATATTTTTTTACAGGACAAACTTGATTTTGAGTCACATTTTCCAAACACAAGGACTGCCTTTTCCGATTCACTTAACATCATTTATCTCAAACTGATCGACTTGCCGGAATCTGACGTGGACGTTGCTCAGGTTAATATTTCTTCTTTGCATTTAGTTGTATGGCCATTATATACAAATGTCATCAGTGCTAGTCTGTTCCAGGAGTATCTCCTTTTAGAGGAATTGAGATTCGCGTTGGCAGAGGAAGAAAGGTTACAGTAGGAAGAAGAGAAGCTGAATGTTGAAGCCAACATCTTAAGGGTGGAAGAGGCTAATAGGTTGCGGTTGGAAGAAGCTGACATGTTGAAGTTGGAGGAGGAGAAGAAGAAAAAACGACGCGCGTTTATGAATTCGTCACATTTTCAAAAGGCTTTAAGTCGGTTACCACCCGACAAGAGGATTCCCATGGAACCTGTTTCGCCACAAAACAATCAGGCGGTTAAACGGCGTAAAATAAAAAAACACGGTCCTAACATGAATGACCCAACTACTGCTGAGGAGCTTAACATAGTGAAACCTTGGGTAGAGGTATTGTGATAGTTTTTACGAACTTGTCAATATAATTGCCTATCAATAATGCTCTGTCAAACAAATACATTGAACCTGTTTTCTAGGATCTAAGTAGATGGTTTCATTCTGTCGAAACTCTTTGTCTGTCTGATGAGATTGAAGAATTCCTCTGTCATCCTGATAGACACCGGTGTAAATTTCCATGGTCAGATGATTATACTATAGACCGCAATTTCTGGCTTCGCTTAGTTTGCTTAGACCCTGCTAGAAAAGGTTGGCTAACTGAGGAGGTTAGTTTATATAGGCTTTCTTATTCAGATTTTCTTTTTTACCCTGTATTTGATTTTCACCATTTCTTAAATTGGTATTTTATTTGCAGCAAATACGTAGCATATAGACCTATGGGTTGACTACATGTGGCACGTACGACCTCAGAATGCTAACTGGGCGATGGTTAGTAGTTACTTTGTTCAGATTCTTCTTCAAAATGGCATGCCCGTGTTTTATGCAGACGGGACGAGGTATCCCTTGATGTGGAATGATGTTGAACAGGTAATACATTTACTTTTCATTTCCTCCTATTTTTATCATTTATGGTCACTTAATAATCAGGTAGTTCATGATAGAAACTTTAAAAACGGCGTCTTTTAAAGTATGAACAAACTTGATATTTGTCGCTCATCTTTTAAAGTATGAATAATCAGGTAGTTCATGAACAAACTTGATAGCAAATCATAAACTTTCCTTTACGTATTAACAAACTTGATACTCACAAACTTTATCCACAACTTTTGATCTATCAGCAGTTCTTCCATTGCCACTAGCCATGGTTTCTTTTAAAAGATGCTATTTGATGCATACTTTGAATAATTCGTCCAACAGAACCAAAAAACCAAACAATCCTCCCCTAAATTTGATATTTACAATCCAAATCATCAAGTTTATTCTTAGGCACAAAATACCTTCTTTTTGGACGATGCTTCCAAAGTGCTATAATATGTATGCTCCATCTCAGAATCTGAATACCTTCTTTTTGTATGCCAGTGATCTTAGACTCCATTGTAGTACATTTATCCGTCAATTCCTTTCTAAGTTCATGGTATCCTCATGATAAACTAACTAGCAGTGTTTTCGTAACACTAGCAGTTTCTCCATGCAAGCTAGCAGTTGGAACAGTTTTGCACTCCAATCTTCCAACCAACTTATTATAATTTTTTTACACAATGTTATTATTATTATTATTATTATTATTATTTTGTTATTTAATTATTTATTTATTTAATTTTTCAATTCATTGTTTTTTTGTTCGTTTTATTTTTTTTAATTTTGTATTTTATTTTTTATTTTTTATTAATTTTTTTTGACACTAAAAGGTCCAACATCAAAGGCCAAAAAAATCCTATTGCTCATAAACATAGTAGTTATAACTTATAAGTGTAACCCAACCACAAAAACATGATATCCACTAGCAGGACTTAACAAAAAGAACAAGCAGTTGATGCATACACACTAGCCGTAGTAAGATTTCCAATAACAGTACTACCTTTGTTACAAAGTTTTGAAAAAAACATCTTGAGACTGGCTTGAGACCAAGTATGCATTAAATTTATAATACAAAACTAGTTGATTTAAAGCCTTGAATGACTAATCGAGCCTTCAACGTAGTTCTAGAACGTGCATCAGCTTCATACTTATCTTCAGTGGTGGAATTCGCCATAATTGTTTGCGTCTTACACTGCCATGAGATAAGTCTGCTTTCCAAAAACTGAGCCCCTCCATTTGTAATCGTTCGATCCCAACAGTATATTGATTACCCTAGCAGCAGTTATAGTAACACAAGCCGTAGTTAACAGTTGGAGCAACATATCAGTAAGTACATAAGCAGATGAATTTCCCAAAAGCAGTAGTTTCTATACAACCCAAGACCGTGCATGAAAACGTTATCTATTGTCTAAAACGTCCATTAGTAAGTAACATATTGCTTACCAGCCGTAAGCCATGTCAACAGCACATACAAACACGACAATTGTATTCTTGTATTTACCTTTGACCAGATAAATAAAAAGTCAGTTTTATTAATTTCAGACGTTGACCAACTATATCCTATTACACAGCCAACTTTCTTTTAGGTTTTTATTTCTCTCAACGAGACTGTTAAACACTGGTGTCTTGCCCAATTTAACATACCTACTGGAGTGGTAACATTCTATGATAGCGGCGACACGCGTGACTATGAGTCACGTGTATGGTATGTCCGTGTTAGGGAGTGCTTACAGGTATCTTCTTATTATAACCCACTCATATTATTACTTGTTTGTTCTACTTTGTGACCATACACCATGCTTCTTATAACCAACATATATAATACAATTACGGACAACACATACATAAATAAACTTATACAGTAATTTGTTTTACTTTGTGACCAGGCACGAATAAACCATGCTTGTGAGTAGTTGCCCATTATTTGTGTGTAGTTGCCCTAGAACAAATTTATTGTTGGCCAAAGTTTCTTGGGTGTTGTGTTGTAGCAGTTTGAATTTGAGTTTTGTGCACACTAGTTCCCTTCAAGTACATGCAACTATGTACCACCATTATTTCCTTACATCTATTCACCATTAATAAACCGTCCTTCTTATTTGAAATCCCATTTTTATTTTTTATTTACCACAACCAACAACATAGTTTCTCATAAACATTTGTTATACTTAGGGGGCGTATATTTTTTGCTTAACGGGTCCTTAGCTAAAAGTGTGGTCCCACCAAATTAAAGCTTTATGTTTCATTTTCCCTTAAATGGTCTGGTTAGAGAGATGGAGAAATATTCACTCCTTCCAATCAGATCAAGCAAGAGAAAGGGGCCCCACTCCATTTAATTCAAAATTAACTTGTTGGACACAACTTTCTTTGTGCGTTTTTTGTGCAATAGTTAAAGTTGAAAAACTAATGGACTAGTTCCCTTCAAGTACATGCCACTAGCTACCACCATCATTTCATTACGCCCTTTCCTAATTAATAAAGTTTGTCCTACTTATGTGCATCCCCGATTTGGGTTTTTTACAAAATATCCATTCAATATTGAAATAGCACAGCCAAGTGCACACTTAGTCAGACTTTATGATATAAAAGTCTGAGTTATATTATGGTAGTGTATTATTACATAAAATATAAACGATATGTACATATAATAATAGCATATGTGTGTTAGTTCTTGTAACCAAAAAGTAATCAATATAAACCTGTTTAATGGAGTCTATTTACAAAACATACTAAATTAATAATTTTTCTAACCCAAGGGACGTAAAATTTTGTTGCATTTGGAACTAAACAAAATTCAAACTGGTTTACTTGCCCCCAAACTAAAACTAGTTGCCCAAAATGATTATCTTGTGGCCAGGAATCGTTTGAGTACAAGAGAAGCTTCATTATTTAAACTTGGCCTAATGTGCAACAGTAATTACTTGACATGACTCAACTATTCACCACTTGACTATCCACATTAATTCAGATAGACTTCAATTCAAAATAAACTCCATGTCACCCCACCCCCGCTCTTTCCCCCCACCCCATTTGGGTTATATAAATGGACAGCATATACCCCAATATCATACAACTTTTGTCAGGGGACACACACTAGCACAATTTACTACAAAAGAAATGGATAACGTACCTAAAGACATGGTTAACAACGTGTTTGTGCGTGACAATGAACGTGACTTCAAGTTCTTAAGTGACATGCATGCAAAGGTGATCGACCTAACTCGTCGTTGCACTCTGAGGGCCGAGCAAATCAAGCAGTTGGAGTGCGTGGTTGGGTCCAGGCTTGCCAATGCTGTTTTGGAAATCCTGCGTGCAATTCAGGACAAGGAGCTTGAGAAAAATAGGATGCTGATGAGGCTAATGAGTGAGACTCAGCTCCAAGTTCTCAAAAAAATCTCCTTTCTGGCAAAGATGCACAAAAATTATTAATCCTCTACTCCTACCTTGTTATGTGGTCTCTCTGGCCTTCTGTGATTGTCATATTATGTGTTTTGTTATCTTCATGAATGTCGTTGCTACGTTGATGTATTTTGTTATCCTTTAATGTATTGAAATGAAATCTATTATGAATAAAAATATTTCGAAGCACATGTCAAATGTTCGAACGTTGTTTATGAATCACCAATAAAAAAACATGTAATACTTTTGAACACATATATAATTTACAACATGATACTAGATATCATATTTAATCCGGATTGAACAAACACCTATATTTCATCAATAATTTGGTGACAAACGTGGTTATTTCGATTATATAATAGTTACATTTTTCTGACTAGCCTCTAACAAGATCACCCGTCTATTTATTTTAACAGTTTATGTTATTCTACAGGTCAAACTACCAGTTGTTCTAGAGCAAGTAAACATTTTTTATAAGACTGGAATACATCCGAATGACTATAAGATTTCATTTAGGTTAGCCGAAAACGTTCTTAAGCAAGGTGGGATTTTTGGTGATTGTGGTGTGTGGGTTTGTATATTTTTATATCGATTGGCACATGGTCTATCATTGCACGTTGATGATTCCGCTGACGTCGCGCTAGCATATCGCGAGAAGATGATTCAGTTTTTTTATAAACATAGATTTTATCGTTTGTACTAACAGTTTTAAACTTATCTCCAACAACACTTTCATTGTTTTATCATGCACCATCTATTGATATATTCGTTCACACATAAGCCATTAATGACCAGACAATGGATTCATAACAACTATTTACTACACTAAACACACTTATAACATGCATACATAAACCAATAATCATACTGTACCTTGCATGCAGCAACCTTGGGTACGTGTAACATTCATTCAAAAAACAATGGGAGACACAACGTAAAAGTATGTACACATTTACATCTAAATTTGTTGTACAGTGCAGATAATCTTTTTTTTTAAACTACACAACTCCAGTTCATTTATTCTTCATTTGGACGTCCATTTAATCATGACATTTGGCCGTCCATTGCAAGAAAGATTAAAAAAGTGTCACATATAGGTTTGTCAATTCATTTATTCCCATATCATTGCACAAACACACTCTACATGAAAACTTATAGCGAACATTAACCAAAACTTTTCCCTATTACTATTTCCATATTAAAATAATCGGATCAATATTTTTCATACTATTAATAAGTAAATTATTAATAGTAAAATAGTAATACAACCTTTCCTAATATATATCAAATCTTCATCTATATCACATTTGTTCACAAGTCATAATGCCAATCTCCCAACCCTCCCTTTCATCAAAAAATGCTGCTAAGCCTCCAGTTGCCTTATTTAATTTCAAGCCAAGGTATGCTTGCCATTACCTTTCGTGATTGTAAATTGCCCTTACTAGGTTTTTGTGCATACTTGCTAATCTCATTTGTATACATTTATTTACCTTTATTAAAGAAATGCTACACGCTACGTAGCTGCGAATCTTGTAGTTGAGATTCACTACGATGGTGAGTTCATTCGGTTGCCCAAATTAACTTACGCATATGGGCGCACCCTTGTGCAAACGTTCAGTAAGTCCACAAGGATGAACTTCAATCAAATGCTTGACTTTTTGGTCAACAAGTTAGAGTGTGAGATATGGGCTTTGTATTTGTGTAGGCTAGTATTTGCTCTTTCAACCGGTTTGACAGTTGTTGAATGCGATAATGACATTAAAAGGATGTTTCAACTTGCCGAGGAATGTGGGTTGATCGCCTTGTACATTGCACATGCACCTGATAACTTATCATGTTTCTATTATGATAACCTAATTGTGGATCTTCTTGATGATCCAACGTGTGACAGGATAGCAATACATGATAAACTTTTGGAGCTTGCTACTTCTAATTCTGCCTCTGATATTGCTGCATGGGAGGAGGAACAAAGGCGGTCACCTCCCCTAAGAAGCCCTCCGTTCCAAACTAGAAGTCAAAGAATTGAATGTCAAGGAAAGAATCTATTCATGGATTTTTTGGGTACCGAAATTGTTGATGCTGACATTGGGTTCAGTGACGATGAATGGTACTATGGGGTATTTCTTGGGTCTGTATCTATGGATATTAGGCCTTCTTCTTCTTCCGTTAAGGACAGTTCTGGTCATAAGGCCTCTAGAAAACCTTATGCAAGGAGGCACTGCTTTCAAACACCAAGATCGGGCTTACGGAAGTTCAAGATGTCGAGGCATTTAAAGGCTCTAACAAGAGACCGCCGTCGAGGAGGTGTGGGATTAAAAGCAACCTGGTTTTTAAGGAACGGAAGGTTGGAGTGTCGGTATTTTTATGCAGCATGCTCATGCTGCCAATAACGTTTAGAAACTATGGTGTGTACATAACTTAAAACTCAAAATAGTTTGTCTAGTTTAGCCTTTTTTGTAAGGCGACGTTATGTAATTGTTATACATTTTTTTGTTTGTGCTTCATATGATTACCAAAAAAAAAATGTTCAACAATTACATAAAATTAACATGCGATGTTTTTGTGTAACCATCTGCTTTGGGGTTATCGTAGTATGCACCTGTTTTTTGATCTACGTTCGGTGTCCGTTTACATAATACTGTGTATGAATGCTTTATAGTATGATGTATATCATGGCAACCTTGATGGGGCATCTCTGTTTTAGGAAGCAACCCTATAGGGCAACTTCATTTTTTTTTCTTTTTTTTAGATAACTAAACAAAGTAGAAACTTATCATATAGGGAAACTTCATTTTATTGGGGGACTGTAGATAATTTTTATTTTTTTTCCTTTCAATAGTGAGCATTTTTTTGGTAGGTGTACTCGTGTCCAACTATGTTTTGGGTACGTGCATGGTAACTAATTTATCCAGCCCTGTTAGTATTTACCCACTCTCACCTCAATAAATAAATAAATAAATAAATAACACTTAAAAAATTGTATTTGACAGTTTTGCAGCTTGATTATACAGTTTGCATTTTGTGTATCTAGTGTTTGGATTTACCTATTTTTTGCTAACTAAATACGTCCTTGCATTGGCATAACATAACAAATACATAATACAATTTAGTCTACATATATTATGAAATACAACATATAACGAGAATAGGTTGTGGCTTACTTGTTCAATGACGAGCATGTCATAACCTAGGTGTATCGATTGCAGCTTGTTCAATTGCTCGGTCATTTTTAGGTGGTTCACTTGTTATTCGACTTGCAAGTGGTTGGGTTTCTTCATCACTAAGGTCATAGAACAATGAATTTCATCAGCTATTGATGTAGTCTCACTTCTACCTCTGATACTCACTGAACCACCGCCTATACAAGATGCTGGAACATGTAGCCCCATCACACCATCACACCTTCACCTCTACGAACTACAGCTGTTTTTTCCCTGCTAACATGTACAGCAGCAAGTGTACATGCATCAACCCCACAAAGAGTATTGTTGTCGCTTGCGTAAAAATTCATTGGACAACAGTACCACATGATTTCTCTATTCGGTGTACGCCTTGCATCTAAGGTCAATCATACTTGTTTTCTCTTTCCATCCTGCACCAAATGCATACCATTTACTCAACCGGTTTCTATAAAATAACGAAAAGAATAGCATTCACGGTTTATATAAGAACGTCTACTAGCATAACCATCTGTATTTTTCCTCTTTATTTATTACACTTGAATGGTGTGCCATACTAGTTAGTTGGAGAATTTAATTGAAGAGTAACACACACTGTTTCTAAAATATTCAATTAGCTTGGGACTAGTAAAATTAAAGGACAGTCAAGATTGTTATAGCAGGAGTAACCTTAGAAAAATTGTAGTAACACCATGTTTATATTACATTGTTTCTAAAATATTCAATTACCTTGTGACTAGTCAAATTAAAGGTCAGTCAAGATTGTTATAGCAGGAGTAACCTTATAAAAATTATAGTAACACCATGTTTATATTACACTGTTTCTAAAATATTCAATTACCTTGTGACTAGTCAAATTAAAGGTCAGTCAAGATTGTTATAGCAGGAGTAACTTTATAAAAATTGTAGTAACACCATGTTTATATTACACTGTTTCTAAAATATTCAATTACCTTGTGACTAGTCAAATTAAAGGTCAGTCAAGATTTTTATAGCAGGAGTAACCTTATAAAAATTGTAGTAACACCATGTTTATATTACACTGTTTCTAAAATATTGAATTACCTTGTGACTAGTCAAATTAAAGGTCAGTCAAGATTGTTATAGCATGAGTAACCTTAGAAAAATTGTAGTAACACCATGTTTATATTATCTGGTCTTCAGCACTAGCAGTAGTAACATGTAATAACATTTTTAAGTCTTAATTCCGAAACCTTAGATAAATTGTCTTCAGCACTAGCAGTTCTAACTGTAGGTAGCAGTTTTTAGTCGTTACTGTGACAGCCGTAAGATACATGAGGGACCTAGAATGACAAACACTTAAACCTTTTATACCCCACACATCAGTTTATGGTCCCAAGTCCCAACAATCAACATCCCCACATTCCTTGTTATACACTAGGTCACTTTCAGCGAAGAATCCAAATAAAAATATATCGTTGTCCTTTTCGTCTATTTTTAGAAACAAATCCAGGTTTGTTGTACTATCCCGTATGTACTTTTGTTACCGTATTCGTTCGTACATTTATACATGAATATAAATAACTGTGCACTTTTATATTTTATATTCTGTTAGTAAATTTTTTATTTAATTCAAAGTTATTTAAATTGTTATTAGGGTTTATGTTTTATAGGTATGCTCATTATACCCCTTTAACTCTAGTGCTTCATTCTTTAGGGTTTATGTTTTATATGACATGTCGGAAACCAACAACATGATGTTTATTTGGCACCGCTTACTTGATACACTTTGTTTGTTTGAAACGTTACATTCCCATATGCATATTTTAATAATGAGATTTACTTGCATTAACCAGGTAAACAGGTCCACAATGACGGCCGCTCAAACAGATTTATTCTTGAAACAATGGATGCGGTATTCTTTCAGAATAGATAATGAGATGCAGGCACAATTAAAGGTGACCATAATATAATTATTTTACAGAAACCATGGCTTTTATTTATTCAAATATTTTACATCCATTAGCCAAAGCCTAGACCCACATTTCACAACAGCAGTCAAGCTAAAATTCAACACAAGATACATGACTAGAAATAGAAATACCAACATAAACAAGACATCGTCAACGCCAAGACAACAATTAACCGAATCAGTACACCATGCCTTTCAGCTTCTCTATGAATGACAGAAGCTCCTGGCCTCGCTTCTGCTTCTTCATTACATTGACCAATATCGCTGCGGCTTCTGTCAGATCTTCGGTTTGCAGCTTGGTTATTTTTGAAATACTTTCCACACAAGATTCAAATGGGTATAAAAGCTCCAACTCTCCAATAACATGATCCCTTTCAGCCACACGTGCCCTGATTTCTTGAGCCTTCTTCATCAACTCTGCTTCATCCACCATGACAACACTCACATCCCTTCGAAAACGAACTATCATCATATCTCTAACAAAACTAGATCCTGCAACACCAGCAAGTTCTTCACAGAATGGCATACGTGTATTCATCCTTTTTTAAGGTTTGTTTTGTATGTTTTTTTTCCCCTTTTGATTGCTATGTGTGTGTTTTAAACAGAAGGTTTTAGTTTAAGTTATAATATAATTAGTGTTGTGTCAGTGTACAAAACTGATGCGTCCGTTGAGTTGACAGCCGCACTAGCATTTTGTCAACCACAAGAAGTAGCATTACATGACCAACCTTTCACATACACACCTTTTCATTTCCCCCCTTTTTTAGTATTACATATACCGCAGTTTACTACTATTAAGATTAAAAACGAAACCACGTCAAACATATTGCGTGTATATATATGAAACCAGGAGGACAAAAAAAATATAAGATATTACAAAAAATAAATGACAAATAATTATAAAATAAAATAAGATAAAACTGGAAACGTAAGAAGTGCCGGATTTACCTTCAATTTTTATGGACACTTATTCATATTCTATGCTTACTTACTTGCAATATGTAACTTTTTATTCTTTTTTTTTTTTTTTTTTTTTTTTTTTTTTTTTTAATTTCTTTTCCATAAGTTTATTCCAAACGTTCACACATTAAAATAATAATTCGCTACATCACCACTTGGCTAAAAGTACTACTACGTAAACTAGTTGCCATGAGTACACTATTTAGTTGCCCAAAGTAGCATTTGCTAGCTATGCACTAGCAAAGTCGTCATAAAAAATATTTGAAAAAAATAGAAATATGTAAATTATATAAATCCAGTGAAACCCTAGCCCATTGTTCCATACATCACCACTTGGCTAAAAGTACTACTACGGAAACTAGTTGCCATGAGTACACTATTTAGTTGCCCAAAGTACCATTTGCTATGTATGCACTAGCAAACTAGTCATAAAAATAGTTAAAAAAAATAGAAAGATGTAAATTAAATCCAGTCAAACCCCAGCCCCTTGTTGCATCATCACCACTTGACTAAAAGTACTATTATTTAAACTAGTTGCCATGAGTACACTATTTAGTTGCCCAAAGTATAGTTGCCATGAGTACACAATTTAGTTGCCCAAAGTATAGTTGCCATGAGTACACAATTTAGGTGCCCAAAGTACCATTTCCTAGCTATGCAATAGCAAACTCGTCATAAAAAATATTTGAAAAAAAATAGGAAGATACTATAAAAAATAAAAAGATATTGTGGGTTAGTACCTATTTGGTGTGATCCACTTGTCCATTGGAAACAGACAATTGTCATAACTAGTTTGTCAGAAATTTCGTGTCTATATATGACGCTATGTAACAAAAACAGTTATTGGTATCTCTAATAGTGATAGTATTAGAAAAGCAAACATAACGATGTCTGCTGGCATGGTTTTATGTGATGAATTACCAATGTTTGGTGGCTCAAAGTTGTTAAAAGATATTACGATCGCGTACTACAGAGGTGAATTGGAAGTTGCTTTACGTGACGAAGCAGATCATAGGAGGAATGTTGTTGGAATTAGGGGCCGTGTCAACCGTAGACAACAAATGATAGCGGAAGTGGAGTTTTTATGCGGTTCGGATTGTTGGTTGCCAACTATTAATCACCTGTTAAGGATGCAAAATGAGGATCTGGATGAGAGTTCCAAACTTCTGTATTCTTGGTTTAGAAAACATGACCGTGTTAAAGAGCTGAATGGTTTAATTGAAAAGTTGGAATCAATGGAGGTTTGATGTGCTTTGTATTAAAAGTACATGGAAGCTGCTGCCTTTTGTTTATTAGGGGATCGTTGTTACATTTTGGAGTCACTTATCTCATCTTTGTATAGTCTGTGTATGTCATGTTAACCTATGGATGTGATCCCTTTTATGTTACTACTTACTAGTATATACTGTATTTGTTTGCGTAGTTATTCAAACTGTCTTCGAGATAGTAAGTCACTTTACAAAATAAAAAAAAATACTAATAAAGTAGTAATATGAAGATGAAATTTTATTTAGTTAAAAAAAAAGTCATAGTGTGGGTGCGTAACTTGTTTGGGGAATGCAAGCCAATGAGACGATTAATAATGGTAGTAAGAATTTTTGTGTGTCGATAATAGAATATGATGACGTGTTGAGTTACATTCTTATTTATGTGTTAGAATAATAACCCTTATTATATCATTAAAAAAAATTAAATAAATACAAAAATAATAATAATAATAAAAAAAGGACATAATGAAAAACAACACAGTTGGGGATATATGCGCCAAAAAATTAGTAACAACTGCTACAAGTGTTAAAAAAGTTAGTTTTTAGTACAAATTAATTTGGAACAAATTCTAAACTCTGTTCATACGTAAATCCCCAACCACTGCTAACGTCGATCTAACCACTGCTAACGTCGTTGTACCCATTCCTGGTGTCGCAAAAACCACCGCTACTTTCCTCGCAAAAAGCAAATTTATTTGTGTTTACGTAATCATTTATATTCATATACCAAAAAGGAGATAAAATCCGCATGTAAAGATGCACGTTCCTTCCCAAGTAATTTTATGTCAAATATAGCAGCAACAGTGTAGGAGCCTAGGCACGTGCCTACCCACGAAACAGTTAATGAAAATTAATTATAACGCGTGCACGAACAGTAAAATCCTCGCTATAAATACGCGAGGTAAATCAAGGGGAAAGTCCAGAAAAAGCAAAAAAGGAACAATTCCTTTAGCCTACAAAAGTATTTCCACCTGCAAATCAGGCAACCGGAATATTTTAAAAAACCGAAGAGAAGTTGAAGATGTTATTCAGAAAAAGATACCGATGGTACACAGTGAAAAAAGAATACATACGGACGTCAACAACAATTCGTTGCCCACGCACGACCGTTTCCAAAAAACCCATACATAGCCTAAACCTTTACCCCAAAAATAAAAATAAAAAGCACAAAGCTGATGCTGCGACAACTGAAACATGTTCTAAAATGACTACTAAAAACACTTAGTCATTCTAAAATGACGACTAAAAACCCATCTCTGTGAACATCCACAGCACACCTTCACCCAAAACCCATGTCCTTTCACGTGGTGGTAGTCTGCCAGGACCAGATGCATACCAAAGGTGGGAGTCTAAACCTATTAGACTCTCATTAGCAATATGGGATCTTGAAAGTGCAGGCATTTCCTTCTTAACCTCGCCGTTCGAGAGCGGAAGAAGGAAATAAATCATGGGAATTAGGTCATGGGAGTGATAAAATGTGTTCGAGAGATGGGTCCCGTAGGGAAGGGCGACAAAAGGAAGTTTGGGGCAACGAAGTACGTAAACCAGACTGTTCCAAAAAGAAACTTCCCTAAGAAAGTCAAACAACTGAGGATGAAAGCGATGCCTTCTTCCTCTGTTGGTGCAGGCCGGCCCCCATTCAAGTGTGCGTCTACGAATTCAGGGATATCTGGTTGGATAGACCGGGTCTAAGGAAAAAATGACCAGCTTGCGGGAGCCGGGATAAAATAAAACCTGCGCGGGTTGGGAAGCTACATTACCAAAAGCCCTTCCTGTACCGCGCAGATGGGCATATTTAGACGGGAAACCCCCTGAAAGGCCCATTGAAGTTGAAAGGCCTATCTAATTCCTCAGGGAATCCCATGGGTTGATCAATACGCCGGGGCCACGAGGAAGCAAGCCGCCGGAACTCCTTCAAGGAAAGGATAAAGGCAAAAGACCCGCACCGGGAAATCAAGCAGAAAAGAAGAGTGTAAGCAATACACAAACCAGTGGCAGTAAAAGTCGCGTACCACTGCTAATGTACTTGTCACTGCTACTATGATTGTGAGGGATGAATATGTAATATTCTAGAATGTCTTCGGTAGGATTATTTGTATTAGATAAGAGAGGTGATACTCACACCTCACTTTTTGATTCATGCACCACTAGTTGTGCATTACAGTATTGTACTATACAATACTGTAATGCACAACTAGTGGTGCATGAATCAAAAAGTGTGGTGTGAGTATCAATTCCCGATAGATAAGTATTGTAAGTATATTTATCTTGTACAGTACTTAGTATATTTTGTAAAGGACTCCTTATCCTATTAAAGGAGGTCCTAGGTTTGAGTTCTATATAAGTTTTGGTGATATCTAGAGTCGATACACTTCAAGGTTGTAAACGCCAATACTATTAACAACATATCGAGGTGTTTAGTGAGAATTACTGTTCGTTAATTATTATTCTTCTTAAGGAGTACTTGGTTGTGTTCGTTTAGTCACCTTCTATAGTAGATCCTTCGCTAAACTGGGATTTAAAACAGATTTTTATGTTAATAGACGAAATAATTTTAAAGACCATTACTCAATCTACAAACATGAATATCTTCACTTGGATTATTTTTTGAAGAACATCTTCACAACGGAATCAGGTTATCGGATGTTTTTGGGAATAATCCGTTACCACAGATAGTTATGGTTTATACTGCTTGGTTTAACACTAGCAGTGGAAACATATTCCCACTGCAAGTTCTTCATTACCACTGCTATCAGTTAATGATAAGGTTAAACGCGTCTTGATAAGTATAGAATAGATCTTGTGTATATTCTATTATGTTAGCTATATACTTATCTTGTAAAGGACTCCTTCTTGTATAAAAGGAGATTCTAGGTCATAGTCTTAGGTACGTATTACATTACAAGATTACCTACGAAAGCTTCAAGGTGTAACCCTAGTGATACCAAGATCACTCGTATTATTTCATTAATAATATTGGAGCTTGAGTTTTGTGTTAACTTGTGTTTACTCTCATACATCATATAATTCGTCTTCTAAGTATTACTTAAGTAAATTCTGCTTGCTTGATAATATTATACAAAATATCATTGACACAAGGAGAGTGTCTTAGATCTAACAAGTGGTATCACAGCAAGGTTCTGATATTTTGTTTTAGAAGATCCAAAGAATTAGCTTGACTTACTCTCTCAAGACAATGGAGATGGAAAACAATCAATCAAACTCTTCTTCTACACCCAGACTCCCTAAGCTTAAGCTTAATGAGTTTGAGATGTGGAGGATACTAATTAAGCAATACTTCCTCATACAGGACTATGCTCTATGGGAGATCATTCAACTTGGTGATTCTTTCAAATCTGTGACCAGTACTTCAAAAGTTGGTGACACAGATGTTGTGAAAGTTTCTGTGCCTGAATCAAATTCTAAAAAAGCTCAAAAGAAGAAGGATCTTAAAGCTAGAAGTCTATTGCTGATGACTCTTCCTAGAGACCAGATTATTGTATTCAGCAAATTCAAGACTGCTAAAGAACTGTTTGAAGAGATTTGCTCAGTGTTTGGTGGTAATGATGCAACAAAGAAGACTCAGAAGACATTGTTAAAGCAAAGTTATGAAAACTTCTCTGCTTCAAGCAATGACTCACTTGATAGCATTTTTACCAAACTTCAGAAGATTGTTATACAACTAACTGTGTTTGGCATTGAGGTAGAAAAGGAAGACCTCAATTTGAAGTTTCTAAGAAGTTTGCCTTCAGAGTTTCAAACCAATGTTACTGTATGGGAAAACAAAACAGACATTGAAACAATGAAGCTCAATGATCTTTACAACAACTTCAAACTTATTGAGCAAAGGTTGAAGAAGGCATAGAAACTTGGTACAAGCTCTAGTAGCTTAGCATTGTTGTCAAATTCTGTTGACAGTGATGATTCTGAAGATGATAGTGATGATGATATTGCCACTGTAGGTTCTAAAGTTTCCACTGGTAATGTTAATGTTACCACTGCAGGTTCCAAAAAGAAGGTTGCTAGTATTGGAGATCCTACCTTTTATGCTTTTATCTCCACACAAGTTGATGGCTCTGTCTTAACTCATGAAGACATAGAGCAAATTGATGAAGATGACTTGGAAGAGATGGATATAAAATGGCAGATAGCTCTTCTTAGCATGAGGGCTAAGAAGTTCTACAAGAAGACTGGCAAGCCTATTCACATTAATGGTGATGATACTGCAGGTTTTGATAAGAAGAAAGTGGAGTGTTTTGACTGCCACAAGTTTGGACATTTTGCTAGAGAATGTAGAAGACCAAAGACCAAGGACAACAGGTCTACATGGTACAAGCAAAAGAAGGGACCAACTGTGGAAGAACCAAAGGAAATGTTGGCTATTGATGGTGTGAGCTATGATTGGAGTTTCATGGATGATGAACAAGAAGAAGAACATTCAGATGATGCTCTTGTTGCTACTGAATTTGCTCTCATGGCTTTCTCTGACTCTGAGGTACAAAACTCTGAATGTTGCTCTAAAACATATAGGGCTGCTAGAGAAGTTGAAAGACTTAATAATTTATATTCTAATGAAAGAGAAGAGTTATATACTGCTAATTATATTGTGGCTAATCTTAGAAGAGCTATGGCAGTATTAGAAAATCAAATAGAGCACTATCAGGCAAATGAGTCAAATTATAATGATGATATGATTCTTCTTAGGAGAGAGGTAGAACATACAACTGCTGTGAAAGAAGCATACCAAAAGGAGCTTGAAAAACTCCAAAAGAAACTTGAAAATGTCAATTTAACTATAGACACATGTTATCATCAGTCTGAGTCAATTGATAAAATTTGGAATGCTCAAGTATATAATAAAGCTAAGTCTGGTATGGGTTATAATACTGCGCCTCCACCACTAAGGGGTGTTCATTCACCTCCAGGTATAGATTTAGCTCATACAGGTATAGAGGATTTTAAGGATCTTGTAAGAGAATATGGTCCTTTAAAAGACACAGTTGTGAAGAGTGAGGAAGAGAGTAAGCTAGATAATGATGTTTTTGAGAGTGCTAGTGACTCATCTGTTGTAGATGAGAGTGTTAAAAAGAATGTAGAGACTACTATCCCAAAAGTTGCTAATACTGTTACAGAGGAACCTAGGAAACCAGTTAATAAACCTAGATCAACTGTAAGGTATGCTGAGATGTATAGGAACAAGCCTACAGCTCCTAGGGGTAACCAGAGGAGTTGGAATCATGTTAAATCTCAACAACTAGGTAGTGATTTTGTTATGAATAATAAGGCATGCTATATCTGTGGTAGTTTTGGTCATTTACATACTTATTGTGACTATCATGTTGGGAGAAGGGTAGTCTATGGGAACAAAAGGGTGGAGTCTAACAGATATCAACATAATGTACACCCTAGTTCTAATTGCAAAATGGTCCCAAGAGAAGTTCAACTTAGAAGTGGCCTCAAAACACTTGCCACTGCAAAATCTGTTAACACTGCTCACCCTAAGTCACCTGTTACAAGTGCAAATACCAAAACAAGCTTTGTAAAATCTGCACAAACAGGAAAAAGGACCGTTCAAGCTAAAAAGGTTAACAATAACCAACAGTGGATACCTGATGAGTGTCTAAATACTCATCATTTTTGTACCATTTAAACTGCAAAAACATCTGAAAACACTCAGAAATGCATCAAAATGATAAAAATATCACAAACAAGTGTTTTATGTGTTTTAAATGCAAAAATATCAAAATCTGGTGAAAAACGTATCAAATTTGCATAATTGGCAGTTTTAGTCCCCCAAGTTTCAAAAGTTGTCAAAAACAGTCCCTGGTAAAACAAAATAAAGAAAAATGTTATTCAAGGTCCCTGAAATATTTTAACTTGTCAAAAATGGTCCTTGAGTAAATCTTTTGTAAAATGGCAGAAAAGGTCCCTGAACTTTGAAATTTGGCAAGTTTAGTCCCTGGAAAATTTGAAATTGTCAAAACAAGTCCTTGTACTTTTGAAGGTTGTCAGTTTTAGTCCTTGTAACAACTTTTGAATAATGGCAGGATTAGTCCTTCAAGAATTGGATAATTACATTTTAGTCCTTGTTAAATTAAACTAAAACTTGACCCTTTCCCCCATTTTGACCCCTGCCTTACCTGTGAACCCTTACCCATTTTGAACCCCTGGTCAGTCAACCAAAGTCAAAAACAGACATTTGGCGCCCCACTGTTCCCTTATCTCTTTCCTTCCCCACTTGCTCTGTCTACACTCTGCAACACCTCACCAAACCTTTCACCCATCACCTTATCCCCTCAAAACTCTCACCCCCTCATCACATACCTAGCCACCCCCCCCACACTACTCCCCCACTCTCAAAACTCCCCTATTCCACTACCCACTTTCC